>LD345964.1:77587-100674 GCA_001465055.1 Ptychodera flava
TCCCCCCCCCCCCCCCCCCTGCAATTTCACTATCCAATATATCTAAGATGTTACGCGGTACATTATAAGGCCTGAATTTTTGACTATCCCCATCCCATGTCAGAACGAAAAGGAGTAGGATCATTTGCAGCCTTTGTAGCGTCTATTGTGATTTTATCGACATCTTTCAGTTCGGAAACTCTACAGCATGTTCGTGATTTTGTACAGTGGCAGAGGCTGAAACGAAATATTTTTTTTCACGGTCCTTGTATCAAAGGACGTAATCGTTATTATGATTACCAACTATCTTAGTATTATTGTTAACTTTAACATCACTCAGATCTTTGAGCTCGAGATTTTGTCCGTGTATTGAACCTAGACCATAGTTACTTCGGCCAGACATAATTATCGTATATACAGTGAAAAAATAAATAATACCTTGTAATAATATACAACCATGGCTTCAGCTATAGGAATGACAGTTCTCGGTGCTGTATTAAATGCAACAGCATTCACAGGAGGAAATATTATCGGACAAAAGCTTTCCGGGAATGATGAGGCTCTTATTGAAGAGAAAATTAGACATGATAAAGCATTAGAAAAATTTGAACATGACAAAAATGTCTGGTCAGAAAAAAGATTACTCCAGGCTGATTGGGAAAGAGAAAATCAGGCTAAAGATATTCATGCTGCGGCTGAATTAAGAGATACAGATGCAGAAATCCTTGAAGAAGCAGCGGCAACTAAGTCAGCGCAAGCAGTTCAATTCTCAGATTATTATCAGCCCAGTCCTGAGCAAAAGAAATATGAAATGATTTATATTGCTGGAGGATTGGTCGTGGGATGGTTTATGCTTAGCTAGCTTTGCTGATGCGTTAGCTACAGCAATTCAATACAAAAGCTAGTTGGCCAGTTATTGAAATTGACTTCCTTTCCATTTTGATCTGTTATCCAAATACGCATTGAACTCATGTAATCTGAGCCTTTTCTCAATGGCATGGAAATTGAGCCCCCGTTTTTAAAATCATAGGTGACCTTTTCACTTATTTTTGTATCCTGGACAGGAAGTATTTGTAAACAGTCTGATACTTTCCCCTGTATGTATTCACTCGAGCCAGATGAAACATAATTTCCAGTAACATCAACGACATCTATATGAACTATGTATTTAGTGACTATTAAGAAATCTGCTCGACCTGGACTCATAGTACTTTTTATCACAGGGGTGTCCTCTGGCTTATCTGAAAAACCAACGAGGTTAGCGTAGTTACCTGTAGCATTAAAAAATACTTTAATATCTTTACCCAGAGTTAGAAGAACGCGGTTTGTCGGCAGATGTTTTTCAAAATTAATTTTCTGTTTCAACCCGATTGCTTTGTTGAGTGTATCGATATTGTAGTTACCCGGACTTATTGATTCGGTCTTCTTTAGTTGGTTTTCTTCTTGGTATTTTAATATACTATTCGCCCCTGTTATGTTATACCATGAATTAAAGAGTGAACACTGTAATAGTCTTATTGTAGTAAACTGTGATATGTCAATGCAAACTTAAAATTAACAGTTACCGGTTAGCCTGTTTTGCTTTCAATCCAAATGATCATACTTACTGTATGTATATACATTACAAAGTATAAGGTTCTGCAGGAATAATATTTTTCTATTCAGCAGCAGTCACTCCACCTAATTTTACCCACCGAGTCAAATTTGGTCGAATTGGACTGCCAATATCCATTTTCAGAAATTTGCTGGAGATCATTAGATATCCCATCGTAAGTCCAGCGATTACAATACCATCATACATTGTGTTTACAACTGTTTTAGTATCCATGATTGCTGACACGTATATAAAATAGAAAAATAAAATAATTACAGAATTAATCCATCTCATACAATATAGAGGGACCTTGACTTGGTTGGGAAAACTTACTTTCCGCTACCGTTCCAGGCTCTGTTTTCGTTGCTTTCTGAAGCGGCTCACATGTAGGCGCGTTCCGGAGGGAACTTGGTTGCTTAAGAGGACAAATATGTCGAGCATGCCCAAAATATAGCCCTAATGCAGTCAATAAAACTCCTATAATTCCTAAAACAAGATAACATTTATTATACCATCCATCACACTGTTGTGGTGGGCTGGGTAAGCTGTCACAGTCTATCTCAGTCATTGCTATCGATTGATGCTGCACTATAGCTTGACGCTTCTTCTTTTCGTTTTGTCTGTTCCATTCTGCTAATCTCTTGCCGGCAGCCACTCTCCCTGGATGTTTCGTCGGTAATGTAATTTTATCTATGTTGCGCTGTGGCTCGTTCCAGAGGGTAGTATTCGGAGCTTGTGGTGACGGAGTTGTTTCCGTTTCCTGTGTCATTTCCGTTTGCTGAGTCGGTGCTTTCAAAGTTGAATCCAGTTATTTCGGGTATTATATTAAGCCCGATTTTTTAAAAATCTAAATGTCTACCCGTAATTAAACCGGTGGAAACTAGAGCAAGTATGGGCCCCAATGTGTAGGCTATCCATACTGATAATCGTTTTATTTCACTGTTTAGAATAAAATCCTTTTTAAGATCAGCTGTATAGTTATCTCGGTCATCGATTGAAACTACCTGACTTATTGCTCTTGCTCCTAGATCTATGAAACTTTGAGTGATATTATCACTTACAAGAGAACTGTATTTCGCTTCGTACATTTTGAAGGCTTTATTTACCGTATCATCCCCCCATTTTTCCACGTCCGCAACTGAAATCTCCTTGCCAAAAAATAACTTACTTTGACTACATGCGATGACACAGAGTATTTTTTCACGTTTCGTCTCTGTTATGGATCGAGCGTCTGATGCTGTGGTTGGTAGTGCCCCTTCGTAACGCGCTGTCGTATTTGCTGCTGCCGATGACTTTATTAAATTCTCCATTGTTTGCAGTATGTTATCTATTCTTAGTAAAAAATAAAAAATTCGTTTAAACCTGAATCCGAAATATAGTATTAACATTGTCTGGAATGTCAGGACAATTCCAAAGTATGGAATGTAAAAGTTCTCCTCCATCAAAATCTATCTGTATATAGAAACACGAATCATGAGTAAAGACCTATTCCCGGTTGCTTTTCAACTGAATAAAAAACATATACGAACAGTACAACATGCTGATGTTTCTTCCAAAACAAACGACATAAAACCTATTCTCATTTCCTTAGAAATATATGTAATGCCGACAGATAAATTTGTTTTTCATCCTCGGGATATATACTCATCAAACAGCTAAAGAAAGTAATGTCTGGTCGGGCGGCCCGGACATGAAATACTGGGACCAGCAATTAAATTTTGCCGTATGGTGCAGCACTACTGGTTGTGGTATTTCATTCGCCCATCTCTTCGATAAGAAATATCCGCCACAAATACGATCATTCAGCCGTTTTAATGTATATTTTACAATACGTCGTATCCTTCATGAGATGGGCGTTGCTCTTCCAGAGGATACTGTCTTCAAAGCCAGCGACAATCCGTACAGTCTCGTCCAATATGAACTTCTATGTACAGAATTTGGAAATATAAGCCCAACGAAGTCCGACTTTCGATAACGAAAAGGCCAAAATAAAGGTCTTGGTTATGGCTATGAATGTTATACTAATCGTGGGCCTGTTTGTCAGCCTGCTGCAGTATACAATGGTCACGACTTTTTCCTCTCCGCTGACAGTGGTGTTTTCTATACACATACTATTTTTGGAAAGAAAAAACATGTACTGCCCGACAAAGACAGACCACATTATTATTTCTTCCGAAATGACGGATCGGAGGGGCAATATAATAGTTTCATCCCTCTGAAAGGAGACTCGGGACTAACAAAGGCCGGTCTCGCCCCGCTCAATGAAAGCCTTGAAGCCTATGTATATTGCATACTTGGTGCTCAAGTGAATATTCGTAGTACCATAGTTAGTGATATTGGCAGTGCAGAGCAAGTCCGAAAAGATTTCGGCATTCTCCTCGAAGATGAAATTCGTAATACCGACAAAGTAATCAGTTATCGGCGATACCAAGACACAATAATGAATTCTGGTGTCAAACTTGATATGGCCATTTCACCCAATTTACTATAGGTAAGTGGACGAGTAGGAGGTGGTTTACGGAATTTAACGGTACAGTTTGCCAGTAAAACTCCGAGGCCCGCAGGGCTGAGGAGTTTTATGGCAAACTGTACCTTAAATTCCATAAACCGCCGACTACGAGTTCGCTGACCGTGTTATACCACGAATTTGACGAGTTTTAGAGCCTTGTTTGCACGCCAAATGTTTTTATTTGTAATTTTAGTGCAGTGCAAGTTGAAACTTTGGCAGGAAAACATTGACGCGTTTTGACACCTTGTTGAACGAAAGTATAAAAAAATAACCCATGATTGGATAAAACAAAGTTAACAAGTGTTGCTATTTCAGTGCGATGACGTGGTTGAGCACCTGGTTTGATTTGAATTGTATGAATTATGTTTGATTGATTGGTTGGTTGAATGAAGTGAAAAGGTGTTTGCAGATCGACGTTAGAGTCACGTTTTGCTCATTTGGGTCGAAAACTTTGAGCAGCATACACGCAATTGCCGAGTCGCTCTACGTATATCGATATGGCGGATGAAGTACCAATGGAAGCTGTATCCGGTGCACTTCAACTACCAAAGCCAAAGATGGAAAAGAAAAGTCCCCCTGTCACGCCAGTGCTAACGGCCACAATCGGAAGACCATGCTACACATCAGAGAAAGGCGCAACAGAAACTGCAAGTACAAAAAACAATATGTCTAGATCCACAATGACTGTGGTACTGCGTGTATGTTTGCCTGTAGCTAGATTTAACTTTACCTAAGGCGACTGAAACCTCTACATTTAGTGTTGATAACTGACTTTGAAGTCTTAAATTTCAGCTTCAAATGATCGTGATAACAATAACCTTAACACAGAAGTGATATTTGCAATCGATACCATTATTTCACGGTGACCTGTAATTGATTTTGAGATGTACAGTCGTGCAAAATTAATTCAGTCTGGTGATTCTTTTAAAGTGTCTTTACTCTGTACTTAATGGTGAAATAAATTTCTTCTGGTATAATGTCTCGCATTTGTTTTTTTTACTCGTCGCCACGTGACTTCCTTTTGTTTAAAAAGTGTCCATTTTACAAGTTCTTTTGTTTAAAAGTGTCCGATTTACCAGTAAACCGGACAGTTTTTAACAAAAGAACTGTCCGATTTACCAGTAAATCGGACACTTTTTAAACAAAAGAACTTGTAAATCGGACACTTTTTAAACAAAAGAAAGCCAGGTGGTAATTATAAAATATTCGGTTATGGAAATTAGAGAGCATGGTTAGAACAATGGGCACGAGGCGAAGAGTGGTATAACTTCTCTTACCGTCTAAAATGGTCATTCTTTCGGGCCCTTCAATCGAAGGTTATAATAATGAATTGCAATACGCAACTGAATCTATGGTCTTCGGGGTGAATTTCGATATAAACACGGAAATTTAAGAAAGTGCTATATATGAGATGGAAGGGGACAAGCATGCTGTGAAGTGGCAGGATGAGCCACCTAATATGGCAGATGCTGCTGACACGAGTCGGATTCTGTAGGCAGCAGATACAGTCGCTGCCGGCGCGGATCCTATTCACGAATACGCACTGCGGGACGAACGTATGCCTGAATGTTTCGTATTCCGCGAAGCATATGTTCTACCTGAGAGCACTTTCGACCGGTTGCTCGTGACGACAGCGAACATAGTATTAATTTATTTTCAATAGAATATCGATCGAAATCTGCTGGCGTACGGGTTCATGTGTCGAGGTCAAATCATTAATATGTCCACATAACCGGTATATATTGACTTAGATAGCGTAAAATCAACGTATCAGTTGGTTTCTTGTACTTAGATGGAATCGTTGACACTTTTTTACAGTTTTGGCGATGCGTTCACATTTTGGCGCTCCTTGCAAGTTTGGCGCCATTGTGAGCTGAATATGACCTGCGAGTGAGCACGACAACAATGTATCAATTTCCGATAAAAGGATATCGATCGATAACGTTCACTGCACGATAACAGTGGAGAGTCTGCGCCCGTTCGCCTCCATTCTGTGTTATTTTTCAAATTTACTGGAATTTTCATCGTTGATTTTCGCCAAAATTTGGTATATTTTACAACAACATGACATGCATTTGGTCTGTACATCTTACGAGACGCATACTGATAAAAATGCGTCAATTTAAGGCCCGTGTTCTGCATATGTACACGCCGTCAGCTCGCCAAATCATTGACGGCAACAGTATATTTCAGTGATCGGAATAAATAAAATTCAAATAAAACAATTTTCGTGAAAAAATTCAAAAATCTAAAACAATAGGAATTTTGTATATTAATCAAAAGATCACCATGTCAATTTTCATCATTATTCGTTCAAAATTGAGGAATTTGAACCGACGAGAAGTGTGCAATCTGTTTGGTATATTACACACCATTTTTTTCTACAGGAAATCAAGCTTATTCGCCGCGTTGTAAAATGAAAAATATATCTGAGAAAACCCATTGGTTTAACTTTTTCATTTCGCTGTAATTTCTTACGATATTTAAAATAGCACATCTCATGAAGGTTAACCAAAACTCTATCGTTTTACTTTTTTGAGTTTCCCTCTTATTTTTATGAAATGACGAGTTAACGATCGTTTGGCTGTTAAATGTGTTTTCACCTATTTTTGCATATGAATAATTATCACATATGTATTTTCACAATTCCTTCATGAAATTATTGCCAAAATATCATAATGGAAAGGTCAACATATGAGGAAATTGAATCTGCAACTCTTCCATCAATATTAAGCTGTTCAGCGTGGAAATTTGGCGAAATGTAATACATAGCATCAAAGGCGGATTTGACTCACTGTACGCGTACACGACGTATGTGCGGCGAAAAAGTGACACGCTAATATGAAACAAAATGGGGGGCCTTTGGCCCCGCAGTGACGGCAAAATTGGTTTGTTATCTTTAGCCATATTCATTACATTTATGTACAGTATATAGATCCGATGTATGCAACTGTGCTATTCAACATGATTGTAACTGGGCCGACAAATTCTGGCAAAACAGAATATGTAATGGATCTCCTCACCGGTCCGTACTTAAGGAAATTTGAATATATAGTTTTCATTTGTCCGACATTCATGAACAATAAAACGTAAAATACAAGATTCATTTTCGCCGATGATAATGTGTTTATATTTCCAGTTGGACTCGATGCTGTGGATGATATACTAGCCTTCGTACATAAGGAATTTTCAGGCATGAACACTTTAATAATACTCGATGACTGCGCCTCGTCCAAAGATATGAAAAAGCGCAGTGATGTTTTAGTCAAACTTGCTTTCAGCGCAAGACACGACGGATTATCTGTCTGGGTTCTGACTCAACAATATACTAGTATTAGTAAACAATTTAGGGAAAACATACAAATGTTAGTACTTTTTTACACACCGAGCAAGACAGATAACAAGACTATTATAAAAGAATATGGAATGGAGGTGTCAGAACGGGAGGCCACTTCCCTAGTCAGGAAATTGAAAAATACGCCGTTCAGTAAACTAGTATTTCATTTACGGCATCCGTACGACATACAATTTTTCGTATAATATAGCTAATCATGGCTTCATCTATAGGATCCGAAGGCTCTACCGATAGAAATCCCAAAGGAACTCTTAGAGAATTATATTACAACCCAAAAACTGGTTTTGGAGATGTACAAAAAATATATTTTTCAAAGCGCGCCAGCGGACGTAAAGCTATTAAGAAAGAGGTACAGGACTGGTTAAAAACTCAGCTGACTTATATTCTACATAAACCCGTAGCTCGTACTCGCGGTGCTACGGGCGGGAGGCGCGTTTTCGTATCATCGATAGAGGAGTTTTGGCAGGTGGATCTTATGGAATTCGGATTACTGTTCGCAAAAGAGAATTAAAACATTCGATACATGCTAACAGTAATCGATGTGCTCAGCAAATATGCATGGGCCAGGCCTGTACAGTCAAAAACAGCAGATAATACTCTGAAGGCGCTTCAAGACATAATTAAGAAATCCGGAAGGCAACCCGCCAACCTTCAGACAGATGAGGGGCGGGAATTTACTAACCAAAAAATGCAAAAATGGTTGGAGGAGTCAGGTATTCACTGGTTTCACACCTACAGTGACAAAAAATAATGTCGTGGAACGTTTTAATCGGACTGTTAAAAATGATGATGTGGAAATACTTCACATACAAACAGACACGTCAGTGGCTCTTTATTCTACCACAACTTCTCGAGAATTACAATAACACCGTACACGGAAGTATCAAAATGAAACCCGTCGATGTAACAGAGGACAACGATTGGCAGGCATTTTACACACTTTACCCAGAGTTGGCAGCCATGGGAGCTAACCCTGAATTCAAGCCGGGAGAACAGGTCCGAATTACGAAATACAAGAACACTTTCAGGAAAGGATATTTACCAAATTGGACAGAGGAGATTTTTATAGTTTCAAAAGTGGTGTACGCAGCTGGACTAGGTACTCCGCCAGTTTACAAGATAAAAGATCTGAATGGAGAGGAAATACTCGGCACTTTCTATTCCGATGAACTTCAGAGCGCTGCTGGTGCCGACGAGCTGTACAGAGTAGAACGAATTTTGAAGACGAAAAAAATTAGAGGAAAGAAATACTATCTGATAAAATGGAAAGGTTATCCAGAAAGTTTCAATAGTTGGGAGCCAGAGGAAAATGTTATTAGAACTTCGTAAGTACTCTCTGAAGTTCCTGTGCTGGTACTTGTCAAGTACTAACATAAGTAATTACGAAAGTTATTCAATAAGTACCATGGAAGAAGTCTTAATTTCTTGAAGGAAGAAAGTGTCAGTTTACCATTATTCTTCCATCTGCCCGGCCAAGAATTTATCATGTATTGTCGTAAGTAATGTTCACTTATTGCATCTTTTTCTGCCGTATGTGGATGAGGTGGTACCCCAGATGAGCATATTAAGTTTGCAAGATCTTAAAAGCGACTTCTCATGTTGTTATGAGCTGTTCTTTCGAGTCCTCCTTGTTCAGCTTTATCGATAAGTTCTGGTTGAAGTATAATGTACACAACTGACATGAACCATAGACAAGTAACTTTAAAGTCTTGTCCCTTCATCATATCAAGTGCCTGTAAGTCAAACGGAGCATTGTAAGCGTGCACAGATTCACAAGCATTAAGAAGTTTGTGTAGGTTCTTGAGTAAGACTCGAGGTTGTTCTAGTTGTTCTTGGTTAGGTGGATAATAAGCTTTTTCAAGTTCGTCTTCGGAAAAACCGTCTAAAAGATTAAAAATCCCTGGCTGCCGCCGCTCCATGCGATTCCAAAGTCAATCTACTGGCCCGACTGTCTCTGTATCAATTGTTGGATTAAGTATATTCTTGAGAACTTCAGGCGTAAGTGGTTGACTAATTACCAAACATGGAAGTCTGTAGTCATTACAAATTTCTAAGAAAACTTGTTTGAACTTATCATGAATCTCTTATAGTTCTTTTAAGGCGGACTCGGCTATTTCATATTGTCTTGCTCGAGTCAGAATATTCCGCCTGCAATAATCAAATTTCATATCTTTGAATATGATAATGAAACTATGTAAATGGTCAAATGCTCTAGAAACAATCCTGTTTCTTGCGAGGAAACAGAAACACCCGGGATTCAAGAAAAAGTCAGATGTTGAATTACGGAAGAGTCACAAATAATGTAGTTGGCTTTACCAGCGGCGCGTTCTGAAGGGTCTGTACCAGCCCGACATTGTAAACTAAGAGTATGTTCTATAAACTGGTTCTGAAAATCGGCAATCGAAACTTTCCCATTATAAAAGTCGGCAATGTTGCCAGAAAAACTAGTGTCAAATTCTGGTACGTGAGTCGCCGCCAAATTTACTGCATTGTAACTCTCACCACTTCCAGTTGGCCCATTTATGAATATGTATGACATTTTGTGCTATCTATATCATAGAAATTTTTTTTTTCAAATTATTTTTTCGTAAAGATATATTATGATAAGACAATGGCAATCCTTTCAATTTCAGATGCAATAAAATACTTGAAAGTGGAGAAAACAATACCCAAATCAGTGACGGCAAATTAGTATTTGATGAATATGTAGATCCTATTATATATGTAGACAGTGAGCTAGAAGTGGTTTTCAATATCGGACCTAAATATGGTTCAAAAGATCCTGCTACATGCGATGAAATGTGTGTCCGTTGGCAACAAAGTCTTCAGAAGTTTACAGATTTAATAGTATCATGTACCTTAGGTGAAAGTTTCGATGCATCCACCACTAAAAGTTATGCTGCAAGCCTTTCCTCTACGAATAATTTATTATTTAACAATCCATCTAAAGTGTATCAGAAGCGAGGGAGCGACAAACAGGCATAGTATTTTAAATTTCAGTTTAAAAGAGAAGATGATTTCACTACATATATTGATATAGTTCAAGAAATCGACTGTGGTTTTAAAGCAGTGAGCCAACTGAAAGCCAGAGAAAATCCTGCTATTGTATCTCGTAATATCCGAAAAGGTAGTAAGATGGAATTCTTGGCATTTAAACCGCGTTTAAATAAGCGTCATCTTTCTTTCACTATAGAGAGGTTATTTTGTGCCACGCTTAACCAGAAATTCAAGATGCGGAAGAACTAGTCGACTTAGAAAGATTAGGTGAGATATATAAACAAATAAACGCTGCCAAAAATATTATAGTGGATTTTGATGACCTATCATAGAATATTTTCCAGGATTTTTAGGATAGTATATATTGTAAAGATTATTATGGATGAGAATATTGACGTTTCCCGCCGCTTACGAAAAGCATTCAACGGGGCAGTTTTACGAAAAGAATTTCCTGAAGTCAAGGGAGTCGAGGATATCGAAACGATCGATATCGAAGGTATGACAAAAATAAGAAAGATGTACTCTCTTTATGCAGATATGGAAGTCAAATTAGTAGATCCGAAAAACGGTAATACACAAATTCGTACATTGTCTGTTAAAAGATACATTCACAAAAGATGTAAGAGGATCGGATATAAAACAACAATTAATAGATCGCTACGACCATTTGCTTGATACAATTGAAAATGTCGAGGGTTCTGGTCTCCTTCTCGAGGAAATACTTAATTTTGAAGTAATTCTAGTGGAAATTTTACTCTGGGCCGGCGCCGGAACGGGAACGGAACGAGTCCAACTGCCTAAATGGTTAAAAAATAAGCATTGTGTGAGCGATCTTATTCTTCCTTCCCAGCGAGAATTGTTTTCAGTATGCCGTCGTTTCAAGTTTAAAGTTGGGCGACCAAGAGTTTCGCAAAAAGAAATGTGGTGAGACTAGAAAAAACTGGAAGACGTATGATAAATTTATGGCTGATTACTCTTTTGATGGAATACCATTTCCTACGCCCGCCAATGAGACTGTATTCAAGCGCTTCGAGCTGCAAAATCCGGAGGTTAGACTTCAAGTATTTCAGATTCATGAAAATGATCCCAATCCGTCCGGCATAACTGTGTTATATAGTAGCTATGGAAATCGTTCCCTATCCGGAACGGAAGGCAATAGGGATCAAATAGCAAATATCTTACTGATAATCGGCGAAGACGGCAGCCACTATGTACTAATTACTAAATTAAATCGCCTTCTTAATTCTAACAGTCATGGAAAGAATGAGCGCACACAGAAGTGTATTTGTATGATTTGTAAGCGAGGTTTTTGTGTCAACAGAGGAATTAGAAATACATCAGGTATACTGTGGAAAAGACGCTGCCCAGTCAGTTTTTCCTAAGGAAGTGTGCCAATTTGAAGGACACAAGAAGAAGGTGCCCTGCCTCTGCATCGTGTATGTAGATACTGAGGCAATTATTGAGAAGGGCACCGGCCGACACATTCCAATTTGTATTTTGTATATTATGATTGAACGATGGCCAGGCCGTTCCGAAGGGAAGCCAAAAGTTTTTAGTAAAAGAACATTCACAGGTACAGATTATGTTACAGAATTTCTAAAGGATATGAAGAAAAGGGCTGAGAATTATTCGAAATTGTATAATTGGAATATAAAAAAGATTAAAGATACTTCTAACCACAACAATCTAGTCTGTATTGCATGTAAAGATCAAGCCGGATACCGAATAGTGAAGGATGAAAATACTTTTTATTGTGTAAAGTGCCGCCCGTCAAGAACCATTCCTATCTACTTTAAAATCTCAAGGGATATGATGGTTCTTTTATTTTTACAAAAAATATATGAAATCGAGGATGTTGACGAACCAGAGCCAAATATCATAGCTAAGACGGGTAATGGTGGAACTATGTGTCTTATGAAATCATTTTTCTTTTACACCTCATTTGTTGTCGATGGGAAGAAGAAGACAGTGAAACGTTTCTTTTCTATAAAGTTTATGGATAGTGCCCAACTAATGAAAGAACCGCTCGATGAGTTGGCAGAGACAGTGCCAGAGCGTTCCGAAGAGGATGAATGGTTAATACCACTTACGTACAAAAAGATTCAGAAGAAGAAAGGTTTCTTCCCATACGAATATTTAGACTCGGTTGACAGACTGGAAGAGGACCAGCTCCCACCGAGACACAAATTTCATAGCAAACTAAAGGAAGAGGATATCTCAGAGTCTGATTATGAACATGCATTGTATGTGTGGGATGAAGTACGATGTCAGATGATTAAAGATTATGTAGAATTCTATTTCGAGACCGACGTTCTCCTTCTTGCGAATATATTCGAAAATTTCTGTGACACATGTTTAGAAGCATATAAGTTAGATCTAGCCCACTATATGTCAGCGCCCGGCTTGACATGGGATGCTATGTTACTTTAAACTCATTCATGATGCTGAGCAGATGACTTTCATTCAGAGAGGAATTTGAGGTGGTATCAGTCAGTGTAATATTCATTATCTACAGACAAATCATCCGGTTTACAAAACAGACGAGCCTGGCGGGAATTATGATCCGGAGAAATCGTTAACCGAAATAAAATATCTCGATGCTAATAACCTGTATGGATGGGCAATGAGTCAACCAATGCCAATGGGGGACTTCATTGGATGAAGATGGAAGAATTGTTAGAATGGTCTGCTCAGAATGGTGGAGCAGGCTTGGATTGGGGACCCAGCACTAGATTTCTGCCAAGTTTTCTAGAAGTAGACTTAGAATATCCGGTTGAATTACATGAAGAACATTCCGATCTACCTCTCGCGCCGCATCACTACGAATTTCCGAGGCAGGGCAGTCGACTGATTACAAGTCTAAAGGACAGAGAGAATTACGTCTTACATTATAAGTTGCTTGAATTCTATCTTTAGATGGTAATGCGACTGAAAAAGATTCATCAGCCACTTGCCTTTGAAGAGAAAAATTGTCTCGAGGAATATATTGCCTTTAACACTGAAATGAGGGTAAAGGGAAAGACAAAATTTGAAGAGAATTTCTATAAGTTTATGAATAATGCAATATTCGGTAAGACAATAGAAGATGTTCGAAAGTACAGAGACTTTAAAAATGTTTCGGGCCACAGTAGTACCGATAGTGGTCGTAAAAAGATTCAGAAGTATAATCCAAAGATGAAACATATAACTCTCATAACTTCCAAAGGGGATGGTGATTCCTGCGACAGTGTCCTACTGGAACTGAAAAGGGATCAATATGAATATAAAAAGTCAGTTTACATTGGCGCGGCAGTGCTTGAACTTTCTAAGCTGTTTATGTATGAGTCACATTACAATTACTTCCGAAAGCACTTTAAAGGAATACGATTAGCCTACATAGATACTGACAGTTTTATTTACAGTGTACCTCTTCCTTCTCCAGATACAACTTTCAATGATATAGTCCGAGAAGATGTAGAACAGAATGGTGAGAAGTCTATATATGATACTAGTGAGATGAAAGACGAGATAAGAGTTGAAAAGATTAATAAAAAGGTGATAGGTAAATTTAAAGATGAGTTGGAAGGTGGACCTATTCTTGATTTTGTCAGGATACGCTCGAAAGTGTATGCTTTTCTGACTCCAACTTCGGAGAAGAACAAAAATAAAGGGATAAAAAAGTTTGTATTAGAAAATATTTGAAATTTGAAGACTATAAGGATCTGTTTGAAACTGGGACATTTTGAAGGAAGGGGACCGAGCAGGCACATTTTGTACAGTTTGTTCGGAAAAAACCCGGTGGAATTCGTAGTGAAAATCGTAGTAAAATCATGATGGCACCAAATGATATCAAACGTGTGCAGTTATACAATCCAGACACGGGCGAATTGTTTGCAGAAACATGGCCGATAGGAGGAGTTCCCCTTCGGAACCGTTCCGATAGGGCTAATGGAGTTAACTTTCATATCCATTTAATCTGTAATGTCGCATGTATTGTTCTAGCGGTGGACTAAATCCTTCTTGTTTTTTTTATTTCTAGTGCCTTATGAAATATGTCCTGAATAAGTTCTGAGGCGTTTTCTGTTGTTGCGTCTTTTTCTTGTACTTGTGTCAGCAGTTGTTATATTGGACGTAATAATGTTTATATCTCTCTCGCCATTTTGATACTCCTGTTTTTCCCTGTATTATATCAATAATAACACCTGGTATAGGAGTTAAAGCTAAAAGAACTGGAACTGCCGGAATTGCTGCTATGACAGCTGAACTTACAAGAATTTCCTTAGTCACATTAAGAGCCATATCAATTTGGCCCATCAATTTATAACTGCGACGATATGCAGCGCTAGTTCTTTCGATATAGTCAGCCAATTGTTCAACACTTTCAACAACTGAGACGTGCATTGTTTTTTTACTGTATATGTAATGGTTGATAAAAAAAATAATTGTAGTAATATACAGAGACAATATGGCAGAAGGAGGAGAAAATATAGAACTCCAGGATTTTGATAATAAAAATTCAAATGATGATGATGATGCTACTGCTGAAACATATTTTATAGACGATGATAATGCCCTTGCAGAAGTAGATCCTTTCCAGGCCAGCTCAAGCGATTGTCTGTATGTGGATCGTACGACTAAACTGAGAGTAGAAATTACAAAGCAAAATGCTGAACGACTCTTAGACAAATATAGGATTACTAATTCGGATGCACGAAACGAATTGATAATAAATGCTAAGATTATTGGTGATGATCTGTATAATAAAAACATCAGAGTTACAACAGAAAAAGGAAGCAGATTTTTAGAGAAATCTACATTAAAAAAGATAAAAGGAGGTTCTGAATTTGTAAATACAGTTACTGTATTAAATCTGGTTGACACGAGGGAAAGCTGTATTATAAAAACCTCAAGCTGTCTAAAGATAGAGGAGATGGATTTTATAAGCTCACCACATTAATGAGAGAAAAAGGAGGACATGAATTATGAGAGAAATATTTGGGGGTCACTCTAGCGCAGAGCCTGACTATGTTAGTTCTACTCTGCATTCTGAAGATGTGAAAAACGATAATATACAAGCTGAGAAGATGACACCAGAAGACATGGGTATATACAAAGATGAACTGACATTCTTAAGACAAGATGCTAGCGGTAATGCACATAAATACAAGCTTTTGAAAATAAGATTGATGAATGGAACAATCTAAACCCTGAATATAAAGCTATTATTGACGAATTAAGGATTGTGAATATGCGTCTTGGCGAGCTTAACAACGAAAAAGATAAAATAAGGCTAGAGAAAAGAGAAGTTGAAAAACAGTTAAAGGTAATTCCTGAAGAACACACCCAAGCAAAAGAAAAAGCCTACTAGCCGAACTCATAACAAGAGAAGCTAACATTGATGATCGAATTGAATACGAACATGATAAGATCAGTGAGGCACGTGAAAATCTGGCTACGACTAGGTCTCTTCGTGATGTAATTTCCGACCCAGAATTGTCACTCACGCTGAAGCTGACAGAGTTATTTAAACGAAATGGTATTACAATCGCTGCAATGTTAACTGCCCCTGGAATGACAATATCAACAATTGCCCTAGCTGTGACTAAAGGAGGACGAGGGCGAGCAGCTGGAACTGGAGCAAACAATGGTGCAGGCCCGCCCAAAGTATACACAAAAGCGAAAGAAATTGTAAAGCAATTTGGCGAATGGTTAAAAACCTTGGCCGCAAAAAGTGCTGCTGCAATACCAGGTTTAATCGGTTCACTTGTTAGTTTTCTATTAAAAACAGCAGGATCAGTCGTCGGGTTCGTTGGAGAACAGCTATGGATATTTTTAACTAGATTAACATTAGTCATAATAAATAAAATTATGTATTAATATATGTCCAAGCATGTTTGGTGAAAAGAATATTACAAAGTTTCTTTCTAAAAATAAAGACCTGCTTGGTTTCTCTGTTGAATCGGAATGGTGCAAATCCAGGTGTCCGACTCAAAAATGATAATCTATATCATAACATATTAGCTTTCGTGAAGGAATGTCAAAAGACTAACTTCTTTAAGCGACCAGAATTCATAAACGTCTTTCAGGAGGTTGATAATGATGAAATGGAAGTCCAACATTTACAAGAATATTGGGTTCTTTGATTGATTCGCGACACAGGTAATCGACTTATCTTTCAGTCAGATGGAAATATTTATGTAAAGATGTGATTTATTTTTTCTTCTGAGTTACTATATACACGAAGTGAAACTTAAGATATGATTTATTTTCTTTTTAACTGTAATTTTTTTCTTCTACACTACTATATACATTACACGAAAATGGGATACAATAGATCATTATTACTGAATTTCAACAACCGAATACGGCAGGGAACTAAGTCAGAAAGAACTCATCATGTGATTGCTCATAATCAAAGTGAGGCAGATCCAGGGCAGACACTTATCATATGATGTCCAAAGTTAGAAAACAGAGTAGTACTAGTTCCAGATACTTTCGACCTGGTTTTTGATCTCGAAGTAACGGGACATGAAGATAAGCGAGTAGTACAAAATGTTGCAAAAAATATAATCGAGCGTATGATTCTCACATTTGAGGGGCAGGCACTTTTCAATTTGAATAAATATAATCTTATTGAATGTTATCGCTATCTCTTCAAACATAAAAAGGAGAGAATGAACATGACACTGTACGGAATTCAGAATGAAAATCTAAGAAAATTGAGAAGTGAGTGGCCAATGCAGATGCCGCTGTCGTGGAAGATCATTTACTTGTCACCACATATAAAACAAAATATGCTATTCGTCTATCTCATCCCCTCATAACAGGTCATAGAGTTGCATATCCATCAGCGGTAGGGAGTCACATTGAATGGGAAATTACGCTTGCACACGCCTCCCAATTACTTGTCAGTAATCATGTTGTTACACCCAATTAAAATTAAAAAACATTCAAATGGAATACGAAACAATCTCTGATCAAACACTCACGATGTCAACTGCTGGTTATTACAACAACGGTAAAAGTTACCTTTACAAACATTTACATTATTTTAGAACAATCCCATTCAAAGAATCAACCACGGTTATCAATGAAAATATAAATGTACCACGACGTAGCATGAGAGGTATTGTGATACTCTTCACTAAAAATCAGAATCAGTCAGAACTGAATAGCGAACTTTTCTTTAATCCATCCATTGAATCTGTATCTGTAATGATTGTGGGTATTGGGAACAAAATATACGCTCAGAAGATGTTACCAAGACAATTTTGGACAGAAAAAAGACGGTATTTTGCTGAAGATAAATATTGGTGTGAAATTAATATAAATGAAGTCGATTATTTGAAGAATAAATTCTGTCTCTTTATCGATCTGCGTAGTTTTTAAGATATTGAATTTCATGGAAATGGTCTAAGAGTAATGAACACAAAAGATGGCATACAACTTGAAATAATAAAAATGGATACTTCAGTGAAAGGTGTCGATGACGCTCGTGATGATAATATATTTGCTCATGTTTATGTTGTTAGTGATGTAATGGTCTCTTTTGAAAATAGTAGATTAAAGTCTATACAATTTTAGTTAACTCTAAAATTCAGAAAAAACATACTGGAACGATTCCGCAGAAAATTTTCATGAAAACTGTAGAATGTCAGACCTGTAACATGACATCACTGGCTGCTAAGCAGCATTCGAAGTTATTGCAAAAGCGGTATTGCAAAAGTCCTACTGGAAAGCCCCTGCTGGAAAGGAATAGCTTGGAAAGGTATTGCGCAACAGTGTTCCAGATCGAAACCAGTTCCGGTAGGGTAGGGGAAAATCTAACATAAGTGTTGCTCCGTAGTCAAAAAACATAGTGAAAATTCACACAACACAGCCAGAAGACGAGTAAGGTATAAAATTATATCTATATACTTACATCCAGAACACAAAAATTGGCATGGTTCCGAAGAACAGCATCACAGTCAGAATCTATCAAACAAATGAACTCAGCTGTTGTACGGTTATTCCCCCACTGAGTGCTGACCTAAATATCAATTATATGTCAGTGAGTCCTCTGTAAACGGGAGTGACGTCAGTACCAGCTGTTGCGTACGTGAGTTCATATATAGGTCATCTCACTTACATGCATGTTATTTTTAGCTACAGGGGATTTCCCTCCCTGTAGCTAAAATGAATAAAATGGGTGTAAAAATATTCTTATATATCCAAGTTATACACCCTTATTATACTACTCGTATACGATTGAAACCATCCGTTTTCACAGCCTATTGTTTTGTTAGATTGTGCCTGTTCAACTTCCTGTCTCTATATGACCATTTTGTGCTGATCGATTCACACATCCACAAATTTTTAGATTTTCTCTATTCACTTTAGTTATTCGTTGCATAATCACATTTCTCGAGTATCTACGTTCAGTGGCATTTCATTGCTGATCTACGCATTGCAGACATCGCGTAACGTCAAGTGCAGCCTACCAAATGATTGTTTTAAAATTAGAAGTTTTCAATACAAATTATGTTTTATAGGACTAGAAATATGTATTGATTAATTTAATTTTCTGAGGGGCATTAAAAAGCTATTCATAATTAGCCCTTCAGATGAAAACAATTCTGAATGCCCTCCAGAGCTAAACCCTGACTTTTACCCACTCCCCACATATTCTATCTGCTTCCCCTCCTGCAGCCAAAAAATTTCAAAAATACCCTCCCCTTAGAATTGTTTATTGACGTTTCCCCCTACCATATGAAGTGTTATTTTCGAAGGTAATTTCTTATTGATCTAAATGGTAGATGTATAACTGATATCACATATAAATTCCCCTCTACCCATTCCCTTTATCCCTGCCCCTGGCCAACTGAGAAACTTCTACCCTCCCCTACAAAATTCCGCTACCCACAACCTAAAAAATTGCTCTCCCGTACCCAGGGGGAGATATGAAAATAGATAGCCCTTTATACAAAAATGCCGTGTAATTCCCCTCCTCGACAAAAACTGCCGTATAAATAGCTTTTTCAGTGAACAGCTTCGTAGACTGCTCCTGTAACGTACTCTCGGACCGACCCAAAAAAAATCAATTGACTATTTCGAAACAAAATGAAGCAAACTTCCCTGGAAACAGTCAAGCGTCCTGTCATCTAACATTTTCAAGCCTTTTTCGTGTGACAGTTTGTAACTATGACAAAATCTACTTCCGTTGATACGTATATATTGTCGACAACTTAGTCATTGGTTCGAACTTCGATCGCCAGCCTAAACAGTGTCATTTTTTATAGAGTCAAAAATCGTGCGACTCGTACAATCTGCCAGTTGTTTCTCGACTGTAATTTCCGTCACTTTAATTTTGGCTACATGAAATTTCGAGGCACCAAGGTTTTCTAAGTCTGATTACATGGTCCGATCTCACAATTCCTGAGTCATGACTTAAAAATCAGGCAGTTTGTCGTTTTGACTCATGATCCATTTGGAATTGCTTTCGAGCAGGGACGCACCATATGATCCTTTCGAGAGATCTGTTTCACCACAGTGGTTTCAGCCACCGGCCTCACTATTGGAGCGTCTCCGCTCCCATCTAGCAACTTCTATTACTGAATGCATATTATAGGGGTTGACGCAGGGCTTCTTTGATATGTCAATGTCAATGTTGGCTCGGTCGGCATACGTTATTAACAATCTTGTTGATACCAATCCAGACCTTATTCCAGGCCAAATTTCAGTTTAACGGATCTATGCAAATCGATCCAACAAGCGAAACAGTGCCATGTTGATTTGCCAACAATTGTTTTATCTCAGCATTTATTTACAGTCCGACCCACTTTTGAAAAAGCGGGTAAAAGAGGCATTACAAGACTGGGACTGTGTATGAAACCATCGAATTAAAAAAAATCAGTCAAATCGCCGACCAAGGTGCATTGCAACTTTTCCGCTCTTATTATAATTTCTGATTCTTGCATGCAGGTCATTGCAATCTCCATTCAGTTTTAAGATACGTTTAAAGACAAATTGAATAATTATGCATTTTTTACCCGTGCTATATTATACATGTTCACTTGCAATTACTCGGCATTTCATTTATTAACAAAAAATTCATGATCGGTCTTGGTAGACGGGGTGGGGTTTCTCTTATGGGATCGTGTGGCGACCACTGATTGCAATGAAAGCAAGATGGCCTTTGATCGCTATCCACCCACAGCAGCGCACCACCAACGTGACCCTAGTCCTGCTAGTAATCAACTTCAAGTACAAAACTTATTTTCGTACGGGCTATTGATATAAAATCTCACATCTTGCCTAGTAATTATTGTGAAGTGGGTTCATCTCTTTTAAATTCTCAAACCAAAACTGCACAGGCAAAAAATTGGTATTTACTTGATGCATGAAGCATTTGTTATGTACATCACTCAAATTTCAATGGATGGAACGGATTTAAAGGTAGTTGGAACTTGGAAATCTCTTGCAGAAATTCAGAGATGAATGAGTCGATCCTAAAGTAGCTATCTCTTTGTCAGATCGGCAGTTGTTGGAGCGTCTTTGCGTGAGTACGATCGGTGATCGTTCAAGACTCAAGAGTAAGTGCGACAGCACAGTTGCACCGGACGAGAGTGTGGCGCAAGAGTAAGTGATCCAATCGCTGCAAGTAGTGCAGGTCTATGGTCAAATTTGCGACGAGATATTGTGCGAAAGGACATTCTTTTCACTCCATATCCGCAGTAAACAATGTCAGACCATGGATATAGATCTTTTTACATACATGGTCAGACGAGGGCTGACACAGCGGGAGAGACATCAAACATAAAGTTCGTTCGTGGATTGTAACATTCTTGTGTTTAGCTGATCGAAATACAGCTGTATATCGATCAGCTAAAACACAAAAATATTGCAGTCCACGATCTAGCTGTTGAAACGCAGCTATCTGTTGGCGGGGTATACCAGCGTGCGTCGATATGCTGTCATCAAATGGTCAACCCTGCGGCGGTGTTGACCTTTTGCTGACCCGCATAGTGACGCACACTACACGCCAACAGATAACTGCGTTTCCACAACTATGCACGATCGAACTTTATGTTTGACGTCTCTATGTCTCCGCCCTCGTCTGACATTGTTTACTGCGGAAATACAACTTGGAGTTAAAATAAGTGTTCTTTCGCGCGATATATCTCGTCGCAAATTTGACCGTAGGCCTGCACTGCTAGTAGCGATTGGATCACTTACACTTGCGCACTACACTCGTACGGTGCAACTGTGCTCTCGCACTTACTCTTGAGTCTTGAACGATCACCGATCGTACTCACGCAAAGACGCTCCAACTGCCCATCTGATAATGAGATCACTACTTTAGGATTGACTCATTCGTCTATGAATTTCTCAGGAGATTACCAAGTCCTAACTCCCATAAAATGCGTTCCATCCATTGAGATTTGAGTGATACCCTTCAGGAACTCATGCGTCGGGCAAAGCGAATGAAAGTTTGCACGCTCAAAGAAAGTGTCCGAATGCGTGCGCCCTCTATATAATCATATAGGGCGCCCTCTATATAATCATATAGGCCTAATGACTTTAAACATAATAATAAAGACGTTACACATACTAATAATGGCATGCGCACATAATATATTGATGCTACTAAATAATATATTGACATTACCTTATAATATAATGGCTTTTTCAATTCATATATTGCTGTGATATAACAATATATAAGCACTACTTAATCATATACTGTTATTGATTCAAAATATAAAGGCCTATTCACATGTAGATGTCACCTAATTATATATTTACGGAACCTTATGATATATTGACACAACGTCATGCAAGCTCAATGCAAGTGGCCAGAAAAAAGTGGCTAAAATAGCTGCAAAAATACACAATTGAAGATTTCATCAAAATTTGAATATATCACATTGTATCATCCCTGAGAACACGTCAACCAAAGCTATCTGATAAAGAGTTTTTTAAAAGAATGAAATTTTCTGACCAAAAATGGCAAAAATTGCCTCCCCCCCAATGAAAATTGCAGATTTCACCATAAAATCAATATATCATATATCAAAATAATCCCTTGGAATTTCTATACCAAATATCCAAGCTATCAACTTCCAGTTTTTGAGAAACAAATTATTTGACCAAAAATGTCAAAAATTGCTCCTAAAATACTAAATTGCAGAATTCACCATAATTTCAATATATCACACTTACATTACGTTCATCTGTAGGAACCTGCATATCGAATTTCAAAGCTATCAGACCAGTATAATTTAAGAAATACATTTTTTGACCAAAAATGGAAAAAATTGCCAAAATTATGCAAAATCGTAGATTTCATCAATATGTCCATAAATATCATTAAGATCATCTGTAGGAACCTGTATACCAAATTTCAAAGCTATCAGATAAGTAGTTTCGGAAATACACATTTTTTTGACCAAAAATGGCAAAAATTGCCCCAAAAATCCAAAATTGCAGATTTCATCATAATTTCAATAAAAATCATTGAATTTATCTATAGGAACCTGTATACCAAATTTCAAAGCTATCAGACCAGTACTTTTTGAGAAACACATTTTTTGACCAAAAATGGCAAAAATTGCCCCAAATATACAAAATTGTAGATTTCATCATAATTTCAATAAATATCATTTAATTCATCTATAGGAACCTGTATACTAAAT
>LD345964.1:104223-128071 GCA_001465055.1 Ptychodera flava
GAGTAACATAAGTTACACGGTAAAACTTCTATGTCTCACACTAGTCTAATAATAGGCGTCGGTCACGGTCAGTGTCGTCTCGAGCGTCGCAACAGGTTCTCTCCATTAACACACTAAAATGCAGAGTTTATATTGGGTGAATATCTGGCTTTGTCATGACTTTGGTATGCGTCTATCATTATCTAAAGAATTAACTAAAGACAGTCGGCGTACGTGCAAAGGACAGGAAGCTCGCTGTCATCAGTACATCTGTCAACATAACGCAGGAGGTCCTGCTTAAGCTCCGGTCGGTGTTAATGACTTAAGCTGTTGTTAAAACAATACATTCACTAAAGACGGATGAACGGTTACATCAAAGGTCACGAAAATAAACAAAGGAGTCGTTCTCACGGTGCACCATGTGCAGAAGGGGTTACTATAGGTCACTGTCGGTCATTCATTGTCAGTCATACAAACTAAATTCAAGTCATAAAATATCATATAATATTAACTATCGAGTGGCTACATCACAATATGTTCTAAAAACCAATAAAAAGTCCACAACATACACGTCGCTGGTGTGTTTTCCTGGACGTCCTTCGACCCGTGACTGCGACCCTTGTGTTGTATTCTGTAGTTAAGTATAATAATTGATGAATTTACAGATTCACGTAACTGAACGATTTTGTTGATGTGTAGGAGCGAGACGGCGAATGTCTAAGCCCAAAGGGGCAGTAAGTAATACATCACATATTTTCTGAGAAAGAACCACCTGTTTCCAAAGCTACCATGCAAAATCTGGGCTTGATCAATGCTACTGTCCTGGTTCCGACAATAACTTTCGTGCGGTGAAGCTAGTTATATCGAGTTTCAAATATTCGAATGTTTTGCATTCAAATTAATAGCAATCACACCCATCTGTAATCCAAAAGTCGTAGGCAAAAGTAATGTTACACAGTTATTGTACAGGTCAAAAACAGTACAGCACAACAACATTATCACATTATCAACCAAAGTACCGGTATACATGTCAGTCAAAGTCGTGAGAGAAAGATATGTGGACCTCCAGTAAAATAATCACGAAATGACGTCAGGTGCGTCTTGATTACATAGAGGATAGTCAACGATCTATTGTTGTTAGTTTTGGGGACCAAACAAGCCTACAAGATAATTTCTACAACTCACTCTTGCGTGCTGTTGCGATGAAAAAAATCACGCTGTTTCTCTGAAGTCGGTATCATTGCTCCGTCATGTTTCATTCTTACTGTCGCACACATTCTCAGCGGTAAAAATTAATATTGCCGTTCAATGTGAACTTTCCCGTGCGTTTAAGTTTATACACTTTCAATGGTGATAACTTGTTCCATGCTTTGACATGTCATCAGTTACGAATTTTATTGGCTTTCAAGACTAAAGACGCAATATTACCAGCGTTGTCCCTGTTCTAAGTGTCTGATATTAAGCACGGCACGAATAAATCACTAAAGTGACGACAGGGACCATACCCGTTATCGGAAATGGACATCAACATACAGTGGTGACTGAGAACCCGAAATAAATGTCGAAACGGCTAGACTGAGAGAGAGAGAGAGAGAGAGAGAGAGAGAGAGAGAGAGAGAGAGAGATTTTTACGCTTCCACGAACCGATCATGTTCTTTCTGAAATTGCCGTCGGGTTGCACAATTACGCTGTACGGATCACGAACGGATACTTTCCTGAAATTTGACTGACATTACAACATGCGTAGAACACAGCCAAAAAGTTGAAGTCTTCTGATGTTGGTTTCGCAAGGTTTCAAACTTAGAATACTCACAGGAAAATGGTCGCCATGGTCTTCTCAGACTGTTAAAATGTTCTTTAACATCGAGTTTCCTACGATCGGCGATGTCATTTTATTATTATTTGATAGACTTAGATAATGCACTACACGTCTCATATATCTCATATTACCTGCCTGTCACGAGTTTCTATTTATTTCCTATTTATTGTTTATCTTCAAGGGCCGACGCGACTTGTTCATTTGTGACGTACAGCATAGAACTACTGAATGACGATCATTTCTCGATGTCGGGCCGGGGCACCAAAAAATTCACCCATCCTTTGAAGCAGTCTACAAATAAAAACATGTTTCATGTAAAATTTCACAATCGTCTCGCCTATTCATTCAACCATTTATTTCGGCAGTGTTCATTTCCTTTTAAATTCGATCCGACACTTTAAAATCATAATCATTTTTGCGTTCGAATTATATGGGTTTTTACGGTTATATTAAGATCCCGTACACATTGACAACGCTGGGTTTTTAACCCGCAATTTGGCAATTAAGTGAACAGCTAAATTGCGTCCAGCACATGTCAAATTTTCAGTCTTGAGGCAGGCAGCTGAACAAGCGTACGGTCCGACAAACAAAACTGGCATGAAATGGATGTGCATGTGGCTTCGAAACCTCCCTGCGGACCATAGACCCTCGAGGGTCTATGTGCGGACTAACCGCCGTGTGCTAACAACATCGAAACCACAATTTGTATATTGCGTTGATTTGGGTCACTTTAGCCTTTACAGTGGACAGTGTGAGGCTAGGGTAATAGCACCAAACTCATGACCGGTGACATTTTTGCCAGGGGCATTAATAAAAATTTGGTTGGTCACTGTTGTGAGCCTGCTGTTGTCTATGCTGTGGGTTGGTGTTGACCTGGTTGGTTAGGCAAAAAATGAATTGTATGCATTTTTCAGGGGTTCAGGGCGGTCAAACACTGGCCACAACATTTCATCTGTGTTCAAGCAAAAATCAAATGCCAAGTAACGAATGCGTGACTTTATGGGTTTTTTTTCTGTCTTTCATTTACTTCTGTGTTTACGTAGCTCTTAAAAGTTTAGGGTCGGCAGGTAAAAATAGCGCAGGTCGGGTTATCGGAACAGCACAATTTTTTGTTCGGCCTCAGCCCACTGACAAAAATGGTTAGTGCCAAGCCTGTACTGTGGCTGCGGGCTTGTCAAACACCTACTAGTGTCAACAGATTAGTCAATTAGCGGGCGCTTATCCAACAGGTAGCTGTTGAATAAAAACAATACATTGATTATAATAGGGAGAATGGTAAATTAGGTGGCAAGGTGTTTTTCCCACAGAGCACAGATTCGTAATGGAGGGACTCCACACACAGTGCAGACTGCATGTCTAGAGGCATATCAAAATATGGTCTGAGGTTGACCAGGTATAAAACAAATTACAGCAATAGAATACAAATCTGTATTGGGAAATGTGTATTTTCTTTCCAATAGAGCCTTAAAACATTTTTGATCAGCGTGGTCGCTTTTTACCTCCATACACACGGGACCGTGACATACACTCACGTGTATCGTGCCACCTGGTTCAACTATTTCCCCGGACTGCCAGTGAATCCCTGTCCTGCCAAACAGATATATTCTCTTCGTTTTTTTTTAATGACAAAATTCTTTCAGTACATGGTGAAATAATTTGACAGGGAGTGAATAGATTGTGGCATGGTCTTTATGGCATTACATTTCTCATACATAATACCGACAATGGCTCTGTAAAAATGTAAAAACTATGAGAGTATAAACCTGTGAAACTATGACAGCCAATGATGATCACAGAAGCAAGGCTTGGTCACCGTCCGTGGGTGGAGGGACTGTGGCTTGGTACATTGGTTTGGGACAAGGTGACGAAGTCACAGTCATCTCGACCCCAAACATCTTTTTACATCCATGCCCAAGTCAACCTTCATTTTTTACGTCCGTGATCACATCTCCAATCACTGAAGAGATTATCTGCTAGACTTTCCATGTTCAATTATACCTCATTCTGCCGATCTATGCTCCAAATTCCAAGACTGTCTGGCTCAAAAATATAATGCGATGCAAGCTATGAGTCTATATTGTGAAAAAGGACGGTTGGCATGCATCCGGACGTACCCCCAAACAGTGGTAACGAGTGAAGCCAATTTACGGCAGTTTAGCTACACCATGGAGGTCTGCCCATACCTTGATGGCTACATTAAGCCCAAGAAAAGTGAATAAAAATTGTACATTTTACCAAGACGACCAAGTTTAAAATGACGTATAAACACATTGTACAATAACTGTACATGAAACAATCACTGCCTTGCACAACACGTCCAGATCGATCTGCATACCAGCAGCACACTAGCGTGATTGCCGCTGCTGTTCAAAATGTGATAATAATCAGGCAAAGATCACTGATAACAAAATTTTGATAGTTTACTGACGACTGTAACTAAGGAACGATTAGTATGATCTAACTAAAAATCACAGTCATTACTTCCGTATCAGAACACAATAATCTATGGTTACCATGGCATATTACAACCTGGCACTTATCTGAAATTAGCTCCATTTATCTGAAAGTAGCTCGATTCCTAAAATGGCAGATTGTGTTTCGCTTTCAGCAGTTTGACAATCGGTCATCACTTTTATGTTATATATATTCGTTTTTGTCTCAAGGCTCATGGCAAGATAAGTCTACACACGCCTTGTCAATGTTCAATTCTGCAATGCGTCAAGCCATTTAGCAAAACGGTTCACTACCTTTGGGACTAAGAAATTAATGGCAAATCTAGACATAATACATGGTAAATTCAAGCTATGGAGATACATCCCAAATACAGGAATGAATATAGATGAATTTAAAACATACAAATTCATTGCAAATACATGATTGATACAGATTGCATTTATAATCTGTATTAACCTTTATTTACCTGTATTTACAATGTATTTGTAAGCGTGCATATACAGGTAAATACAGGCAAAAATACAGGGTCTGTATTTGTGTTTCCTGTATTACTGTGTATTGCCCTTTATTTACATGTATTTACCCTAAATACAGGCTAAAATACGTGCCTGTATTGGCCTGTATTATAGGGTTTTCGCCCAGTGCTAGTGCAATTGTGAATTCTGACACGTTACGACATAAATAGCTTACCTTGCATGCTTCGAGTCGGGACTGAAAGTGAATACGTAGACAATAACTGCCGGCCGGTGTTCACACGGCTACTGGGGGCTCGACTGCCAATACTCGTACCACTACAGGGTAGAGATACCTGAGGCTTGGCAATGGCAAGTCCAGAGGAGATGAGTTCTGGCTCTCGAGGTATGACACGGAACTTGTCTTGAATTTAAGCACTGCTACGTAGGAGTGCTTGTACTTGAGCTAGCTGCCGTTGCAGTACATCATTAGTAGTTAAATTCAGCAATCGACCACGTCTGCTCATGCTTCGGTGTTCTGGTTCCGGAAAAACTGACGTCCGACGAGGTAGTATAAACGTTTGTCTCGTGCAAAATTCACTGACTGAAATGATACGTGCATGACCCCTAACCTTTAAACTCGAACTGGAACATACGCGCATGCGTGTTAAATTTCACCGCAAGCACAGTTTCGATTACAAAGCTGAGTACGTGGTTGAAGAATAAACAAAAATATAGAAAAATAAAAAAAAAACTGCATCAGTGCATCAATTTTGGAAGATCTAGGATAAAAAACAAAAGTTTTTTTTTTTTTATTCTTTTCTGCTTTTGGCCTAATGGTTTGTTTTCAACCTTTACTCACGGGATTTTTGTTAATGACGGGGAAAGATTTAAGCTTAATATACATATAATGATTGAGGGGGAGTTTAACTATAGAATAGGCATCAATCGTCAAAATCGTCTGGTATTGAAGTTTGAGTCCTTAGGAAATCGGGATGGGACGGTCCTGTAACATGAAACAGCGTAGACCAGAGCAGCTGAAGGGACAAGCAGCTGTGCCTAAAAGTCTGGATAAAGTCGCATTTTCTTGGATTGAGATGATTATTCGGTGATGTCATTGGTTATATATGATCAAAAATGCTAAACGTAAACAGGATTTAAAATTTGTTTTAATCACAGACCCTGGAGAGATGGACTAAGGTTTGACCCAACTGTAAGAACATACACACATATACACACACTTTGAAACTGGCATGGAAATTGCAACATCGTATTTTTATAAACATCTCTGTTCAACCAATACCCAAAAAAATACCTGGAGTGAATATCGATTCGACGCAATTCTGATGAGTTTTATGATCATGTTGATAATTTCTGAACTTCGTTTCCTTCATAGGTAATAATGTTACATAAAACACATTATTCAGGGGCAGCAAACAAGCAGTTCACTTTAAAAAAAGTTTTCTTTCCATGACAGAATATATTAAATAGGACTAGAGATATTAACTGGCCAATTTTAAGTTCAAAGGGTGTTCAAAGTGTTGCTCCATAGGAAAAAATAGTGAAATTTCACACAACACAGCCAGAAGACGAGTAAGGTATAAAATTATATCTATATACATACATCCAGAAGACAAAATTCAGCGCGGTTCAGAAGAACAGCATCACAGTCAGAATCTATCAAACAAATGAACTCAGCTGTCGTAGGGGAATTCCCCCCGCTGAGTGCTGACCTAAATATCTATTATATATCAGTGAGTCATCTGTAAACGGGAGTGACGTCAGTGCCAGCTGTTGCGTACGTGAGTTCATGTATAGGTCACCTCACTTACATGCATGTTATTTTTAGCTACAGGAGATTTCCCTCCCTGTAGCTAAAATGAATAAAATGGGTGTAAAAATATTCTTATTTATCCCAGTAATACACCCTTATTATACTACTCGTATACGATTGAAACCATCCGTTTTCACTGCCTATTGTTTTGATAGATTGTGCCTGTTCAACTTCCTGTCTCTATATGACCATTTTGTGCCAATCGATTCACACATCCCCAAGTTTTTATATTATCTCTATTCACTTTAGTTATTCGTTGCATAAACACATTTCTCGAGTGTATACGTTCAGTGGCATTTCATTGCTGATCTACGCGTTGCAGACATCGCGTAACGTCAAGTGCAGCCAACCAAATGATTGCTTTAAAATTAGAAGTGTTCATTACAAAATATGTTTTATAGGACTAGAAATATGTATTGATTAATTTAATTTTCTGAGGGGCATAAAAAAAGCTATTCATAATTAGCCCTTCAGATGAAAACAATTCTGAGTGCCCTCCAGAGCTAAACCCTGACTTTTACCAACTCCCCACATATTCTATCTGCTTCCCCTCCTGCAGCCAAAAAATTGCGAAAATACCCTCCCCTTAGAATTGTTTATTGACGTTTCCCCTCCCATATGAAGTGTTATTTTCGAAGGTAATTTCTTATTGATCTAAATGGTAGATGTATAACTGATTTCACATATAAATTCCCCTCTACCCATTCCCTTTAAATCTGCCCCTGGCCAACTGAGTAATTTCTACCCTCCCCTACAAAATTCCACTACCCGCAACCTAAAAAATTGCTCTCCCGTGCCAAGGGGGAGATATGAAAATAAATAGCCCTTTCTACTAAATGCCATGTAATTCCCCTTCTCGACAAAAACTGCCGTATAAATAGCTTTTTTAATGAACAGATTCGTTTGCTGCACCTGTAACGTACTCTCGGACCGACTCAAAAAAAATCAATTGACTACTTTGAAAAAAAATGAAGCAAACTTCCTTGGAAACAGTCAAGCGTCCTGTCATCTAACATTTTCACGAGGGCGGGTAAGCCTTTTTCGTGTTACGGTTTGTAACTATGACAAAATCTACTTCCGTTGATACGTTTATATTGTCGACAACTTAGTCATTCATTCGACCTTCGATCACCAGCCTAAACAGTGTCATTTTTTATAGAGTCAAAAATCGTGCGACTCGTACAATCTGCCAGTTGTTTCTCGACTGTAATTTCCGTCAGCCTAATTTTGGCTACATATAATTTCGAGGCACCAAGGTTTTCTAAGTCCGATTATGTGGTCCAATCTCACAATTCCCGAGTCATGACTTAAAAATCAGGCAGTTTGTCGTTTTGACTCATGATCCATTTGGAATTGCTTTCGAGCTGGGACGCACCATATGATGCTTTCGAGAGATCTGTTTCACCACAGCGGTTTCGGCCACCGGCCTCACTACCGAAGCGTCTCCGCTCCCATCCAGCAACTTCTATTACTGAATGCATATTATAAGGGTTGACGCAGGGCTTCTTCGATGTGTCAAAGTCAATGTTTGCTCGGTCGGCATACGTTATTAACAATCTTGTTGATACCAATCCAGACCATATTCCAGGCCAAATTTCAGTTTAACGGAACTATGCAAATCGATCCAACAAGCGAAACAGTGCCACGTAGATTTGCCAACAATTGTTTTATCCCAGCATTTATTTACGGTCCGACCCACTTTTGAAAAAGCGGGTAAAAGAGGCATTACAAGACTGGGACTGTGTATGAAACCATCGAATTAAAAAAAAATCAGTCAAATCGCCGACCAAGGTGCATTGCGACTTTTCCACTCTTATAATAATTTCTGATTCCTGCATGCAGGTCATTGCAATCTTCATTCAGTTTTAAGATACGTTTAAAGACAAATTGAATAATTATGCACTTTTTACCCATGCAATATTATACATGTTCACTTGCAATTACTCGGCATTTCATTTATTAACGAAAAATTCATGATTGGTCTTGGTAGACGGGATGGGGTTTCTCTTATGGGATCATGTGGCGACCACTGACTGCAATTAAAGCAAGACGGCCTTTGATCACTATCCTCCCACAGCAGCGCACCACCAACGTGACCCTATTCCTGCTAGTAATCCACTTCAAGTACAAAACTTATTTTCGTACGGGCTATTGATATAAAATCTCACATCTTGCCTAGTAATGATTGTGAAGTGGGTTCATCTGTTTTAAATTCTCAAACCAAAACTGCACAGGCAAAAAATTGGTATTTACTTGATGCATGAAGCATTTGTTATGTACATCACTCAAATCTCAATGGATGGAACGGATCTTACGGGAGTTGGAACATGGAAATCTCTTGCAGAAATTCATAGATGAATGAGTCGATCATAAAGTAGTGATCTCTTTGTCTGATGGGCAGTTGTTGGAGCGTCTTTGCGTGAGTAAGATCGGTGATCGTTCAAGACTCAAGAGTAAGTGCGACAGCACAGTTGCACCGGACGAGAGTGTGGCGCAAGTGTAAGTGATCCAATCGCTGCAAGTAGTGCAGGCCTACGGTCAAATTTGCGACGAGATATTGTGCGAAAGGACATTCTTTTCACTCCATATCCGCAGTAAACAATGTCAGACCATGGATGTAGATCTTTTTTACATACATGGTCAGACGAGGGCTGACACGGCGGGAGAGACATCAAACATAAAGTTCGTTCGTGGATTGTAACATTCTTGTGTTTAGCTGATCGAAATACAGCTGTATATCGATCAGCTAAAACACAAAAATATTGCAGTCCACGATCTAGCTGTTGAAACGCAGCTATCTGTTGGCGGGGTATACCAGCGTGCGTCGATATGCTGTCATCAAATGGTCAACCCTGCGGCGGTGTTGACCTTTTGATGACCCGCATAGTGACGCACGCTACACGCCAACAGATAACTGCGTTTCCACAACTATGCACGATCGAACTTTATGTTTGACGTCTCTACGTCTCCGCCCTCGTCTGACATTGTTTACTGTGGAAATACAACTTGGAGTTAAAATAAGTGTTCTTTCACGCGATATATCTCATCGCAAATTTGACCGTAGGCCTGCACTGCTAGTAGCGATTGGATCACTTACACTTGCGCACCACACTCGTACGGTGCAACTGTGCTCTCGCGCTTACTCTTGAGTCTTGAACGATCACCGATCGTACTCATGCAAAGACGCTCCAACTGCCCATCTGATAATGAGATCACTACTTTAGGATTGACTCATTCGTCTATGAATTTCTCAGGAGATTTCTAAGTCCCAACTCCCGTAAAATGCGTTCCATCCATTGAGATTTGAGTGATGTACCACTCAGGAACTCATGCATTGGGCAAAGCGAATGAAAGTTTGAACGCTCAAAGAAAGTGTCCGAAGGCGTGCGCCCTCTATATAATCATATAGGGCGCCCTCTATACAATCATAGGCCTAATGACTTTAAACATAATAATAAAGACGTTACAAATAGTATAATAAAGGTGGTTAACTGTGATAAATTTGTTTTATTTAACTACATGGAGGGGGAATTTCCTTCCCTCTTACGCGTTTTCCTATTGTGCATGGGTGTAAGAGGGAATTCCCCACTGAGTCAGATATAGGTCACTCACGTTCCGAATAGGACTTGCGCAATGCGCTAGCTATGACTCACTGGGTAATCCACTATCAGAACGTGACTGTCGGAACATCATTCTATTATTGGATCAAAGGGAGATCATTTGTTAGATAGATTCTGACTGTGATGTAAGTAAAAAATTCTGCTCTTCTGCTCTGAAGGCAACAGGGCCTTCGGGATCCGACCGTTCCGAATGCGATTCTCATCTTCTGGATGTAAGTATGAATTTTATCAATATCTTCTGGTTGTGAATTTTCACTATGTTTGGAGTTGCATTAACACTTATGTTAGATTTTCCCTACGGAATGCTGTTGCGCAATACCTTTCCAGCAGGGGCTTTCCAGTAGGGAGATTCCCATTCCGATAGGTTTCGAGTGTTGCTTAGCAGCCTGTGATGTCATAACTGAGATGTGACATTCAACAGTTTTTTGAAAAATTTTCTGCGGAACAGTTCCGGTAGGATTTTTTCTGAACTCGAGAGTCCATTAAAATAGTATAGACTTTAATCTACTATTTTCAACAGAGACCATTGCATCACTAACAACATAAACATGAGCAAATATATTATCATCTCGTTCGTCGACACCCTTAACTGAAGTATCTTTTTTCAGGATTTCAAGTTGTATACCATCTTTTGTGTTCATTACTCTTAGACCATTTCAAGGAAATTCAATATCTTTAAAACTACGCAGATCGATAAACAGACAGAATTTATTCTTCAAATAATCGACCTCATCTATATCAATTTCACACCAATCTTTATCTTCAGCAAAATACCATCTTGTTTCTGTCCAAAATTGTCTTGGTAACATCTTCTGAGCGTATATTTTGTTCGCAATACACTCAATCATTACAGACACAGATTCAATGGATGGATTAAAGAAAAATTCACTGTTCAGTTCTAACTGATTTTGATTTTTAGTGAAGAGTATCACGATACCTCTCATGCTACGTCGTGGTACATTAATATTTTCATTGATAACCGTGGTTGATTCTTTGAACGGGATTGTTCTAAAAAAATGTATATGCTCGTAAAGGTAACTTTTACCGTTGTTGTAATAACCAGTAGTTTCTCTCACGAGTGTTCGATCACTTAATGTCTCATATTTCATCTGAATGTTTTTTTAATTTATACCTTGGTGTAAAAACATTATTATTACTGACAAGTAATTGGGAGACGGGTGCAAGCGTAATTTCCCATTTGATATGACTCCCTAACGCTGATGGAATGCAACCCCATGACCTGTTATGAGGGGATGATTCAGACGAATAGCATATTTTGTTTTATACGTGTCGAAAAGTAAGTAATCATCCATGACGGCAGCATCTGCATTGGCCGCGCCACTTCTCAATTTTCTTATATTTTCGTTCTGAATTCCATACAGATTCATGTTCGTTCTCACCTTTTTATGTTTGAAGAGATCGCGATAACATTCAATAAGATTATATTTATTCAAATTGAAAAGTGCCTGACCCTCAAATGTGAGAACCATACGCTCCACCAAATTTTTTGCAACATTGTGTACTACTCGGTTATCTTCATGTCCCGTTACTTCGACATCAAAAACCAGGTTGAAAGTATCTGGAACTAGTACTACTCCGCTTTCTAACTTCGGACATCGTATGATAAGTGTCTGGCCCGGATCTGCCTCACTTGGATTATGAGCAACCACATGATGAGTTCTTTCTGACTTCGTTCCCTGCGGTATTCGGTTGCTGAAATTCGGTAATAATGATCTATCGTATCCCATTTTCAATTAATGTATATAGTAACTAAGAAGAAAAAAATTACAGTTAAAAAGAAAATAAATCACATCTTAACTTTCACTTCGTGTATATAATAACTCAGAAGAAATTTTCAAAAATAAATCACATCTTCACTTCATGTATTGTAACTCAGAAGAAAAATAAATCACATCTTTACATAAATATTTCCATCTGATTGAAAGATAAATCAATTACCTGTGTCGCGAATCAATCGAAGAACCCAATATTCTTGTAGATATTGCACATCCTGGTCATCATTATCAATCTCTTGGAATACGTTTATGAATTCTAGTCGCTTAAAGAAGTTAGTCTTTTGACATTCCTTCACGAAAGCTAATATGTTATGGTATAGATTATCATATTTGAGTCGGACACCTGGATTTGCCCGAAGAATATGCCGATTTACTCGTCGGAGTTTGCACCATTCCAATTCGACAGAGAAACCAAACAGGTCTTTATTTTTAGAAAGAAACTTTGCAGTATTCTTTTCACCAAACATGCTTGGTCATATATTAATACATAATTTTATTTATTATGACTAATGTTAAACCTGTCAAAAATATCCATAGCTGTTCTCCAACAAATCCGACCACCGATCTTGCTGTTTTTAATAGAAAACTGACAAGGGAACCGATTAAACCTGGTATTGCAGCAGCACTTTTTGCAGCCAATGTTTTTAACCATTCACCAAATTGCTTTACAATTTCTTTCACTTTTGTGTATACTTTTGGCGGGCCTGAACCTCCTGTGTTTGCTCCAGTTCCTGCTCCACCTCGTCCTCCTTTAGTCACAGCTAGGGCAATTGTTGATATTGTCATTCCAAGGGCAATCAGTATTGCAGCGATTGTAATACTATTTCGTTTAAATAATTCTGTCAGCTTCAACCTTAGTGACAAATCTGGATCGGAAATTACATCACGAAGAGACCTAGTCGTAGCCAGACTTTCAAATGCCTCACTGATCTTATCATGTTCGTATTCAATTCGATTGTCAATTTTAGCTTCGCTTGTTATGAGTTCAGCTAGTAGTTTTTCGGCTTTTTCTTTTGCTTGGGTGTGTTCTACAGGAATTTCCATTATCTGTTTTTCAACTTCTCTTTTCTCTAGCCTTATTTTAACTTTTTCTTTGTTAAGCTCGCCAAGACGCATATTCGCAATCTTTAATTCATCATTAATAGCTCTATATTCGGGATTTAGATTGTTCCATTCATCAATCTTATTTTCAAAAGCTTGTATTTTATGCGCATTACCGCTAGCATCTTGCCGTAAGAATGTCAGTTCTCCTTTGTATATACCCATGTCGTCTGGTGTAATCTTCTCAGCCGTTATTTTATCGTTTTTCACATCTTCAGAATGCAATGTACGACTCACATATTCAGGCTCTGCACTTTAGCCACCCCCGAATATTTCTCTCATAAATTCATCTCCTCCTTTTTCTCTCATTAATGTGGTGAGCTTATAAAATCCACCTCCTCTATCTTTAGACAGCTTGAGGTTTTTATAATACAGCTTTCCAGCAAATTTCTGAAAATGGATATTAGCGATCCAAGTCGACCAAATTTGACTCGGTGGTTAAAATTAGATGGAGCGACTGCTGCCGCGGTTGCGACAAAAGATCTCCTTGAACAGAAAAATATTATTCCTGCAGAACCTTATACTTTGTAATATGTATACAGTAAGTATGATCACCCTTGCATTGACATATCACAGTTTACTCAAATAAGACTTTTACAGTGTTCACTCTTTAATTCATGGTATAGCATAATGGGGACGAATAGTATATTAAAATATCAAGAAGGTGACCAACCGAAGAAGACTAAATCAATACGTCCAGGTAACTACAATATCGATACACTCAACAAGCAATCAGGTTGAAACAGAAAATTAATTTTGAAAAACATCAGCCGACAAACCGCGTTCTTCTAACTTTGGCTAAAGATGTTAAAGTTTATTTTCATGCTGCAGGTAACTTCGCGAACCTCGTCGGCTTTTCAGATACACAAGATGACAACCCCGTGATGAAAAGTACTATGAGTCCAGGTCGAGCGGATTTCTTAACAGTCACTAAATATATAGTTCATTCAGATGCCGTCGATGTGACTGGAAATTATGTTTCATTTGGCTCGGGTGAATACATACAGGGGAAAGTATCGGACTGTTTACAAATACTTCCCGTCCAGGATACAAAAATAAGTGAAAAGGTCACCTATGATTTAAAAAACGGGGGCTCAATTTCCATGCCATTGAGAAAAGGCTCAGATTACATGAGTTCAATGCGTATTTGGATAACAGATCAGGGCGGAAAGGAAGTCAATTTCAATAACTGGCCCACTAGCTTTTGTATCGAATTATTGTAGCTAACACAGCAAAAACCATCCCACGACCAATCCTCCAGCAATATAAATCATTTCATATTTCTTTTGCTCAGGACTGGGCTGATAATAATCTGAGAATTGTACTGCTTCGCCTTTGGAACGTGCTGACGCAGAGTTGGCTTGCGCCACCGCTGCTGCTTCTTCCAGGATTTCTGTATCTGTATCTGTATCTCTTAATTCAGCCGCAGCATGAATATCTTTAGCCTGATTTTCTCTTTCCCAATCAGCCTGGAGTAATCTTTTTTCCGACCAGACATTTTTGTCATGTTCAAATTTTTCTAATGCTTTATCATGTCTAATTTTCTCCTCAATAAGAGCCTCACCATTCCCGGAAAGCTTTTGTCCGATAATATTTCCTCCTGTGAATGCCATTGCATTTAATACAGCACCGAGAACTGTCATTCCTATAGCTGAAGCCATGGCTGTATATTATTACAAGGTATTATGTTAATTTTCACTGTATATACTATAATTATGTCTGGCAAAAGTAACTTCGGTCTAGGTGCAATTCATGGACAAAATCTCGAGCTCGAAGATTTAAGTGATGTTAAAATTAACAATAATACTAAGATAGCAGGTAATCATAATAAGGATTACCTCCTTTGATACAAGGACCGTGAAAAAACCTTTTGTTATATCGGCGACAACAGTGCAAAGCCACGAACATGCTGTAGAATTTTCCGAACTGAAAGACGTCGATGAAACCATAATTGATGCCGCAAAGGCTGCAAATGATCCTACTCCTTTTGCTCTGACATGGGATGGGGATAGTCAGAAATTCATGCCTCATAATGTACCACATAACATCTTAGATATATTGGATAGTGAAATTGCAGGAGGTATTGATGAACTACCTGGGACTCCGAATGTGATTTATTTTGATAGCAATGTTAACAAATATAAATTGTCCGATTTATCTTAAGCCTAATAACCCATACATTACACTACTCGGAATACCGGTTCACATTAAAATTAGTCCTCTTAATACATAATGAAGACAGATAATACACTGCGAATGTGGATAAATAATGGGGAGAATTATTGTTCATATACAGCTAGCAGGGTTCCAGTAAGATTATTTTGGGACACAACTTTAAAGAAACTGGGTCTGAAAAGTGTGGGGGAGGGGACAGCTGAATTAATTTTACAGACTGCCACTCAACAGATGACTGATAATATGAAAATAATTGAGCATGGTACAGTTTTTATCAAATGCATAAAATTGGGTACAGGAGACGAGTTTGATGATTTAGTTGGAAATATTGTTATAAAAACAGATTCAAGAACACCTTGCAATATTATCATAACTATTGATAAAGATAAAAAAAGATTTAGATATTTTTACTTGTACTCCGGAAGAAAGTCGTTCTGGCCTCATTTCATTTGTTAAAAAAAGATACAACTACTTACGCTTTAGATATCAGTACCATTTATCTAAAACGTCTCATTTTATTTGAAGTAATGGTCTTCAGACATATTTTAAGTTCAGAGGAAATTTCTAAAATTTTATCTATGGCGTGAGCAAGTTAACTCTGCAGAAAATTTTTCATGAAAACTGTAGAATGTCACATCTCAGTTATGACATCACAGGCTGCTAAGCAACACTCGAAGCCTATCGGAATGGGAATCTCCCTACTGGAAAGCCCCTGCTGGAAAGGTATTGCGCAACAGCGTTCCGTAGGGAAAATCTAACATAAGTGTTCATGCAACTTCAAACATAGTGAAAATTCACAGCCAGAAGATATTGATAAAATTCATACTTACATCCAGAAGATGAGATTTGCCTTCAGAACGGTCGGATCCCGAAGGCCCTGTTGCCTTCAGAGCGGAAGAGCAGAATTTTTTACTTACATCACAGTCAAAATCTATCTAACAAATGATCTCCCTTCGATCCAATAATAGAATGCCGTTCCGACAGTCACGTTCTGATAGTGGATTACCCAGTGAGTCATAGCTAGCACATTGTGCAAGTCCCATTCGGAACGTGAGTGACCCATATCTGACTCAGTGGGGAATTCCCTCTTACACGCATGCACAATAGGCAAACGCGTAAGAGGGAAGGAAATTCCCCCCTCCCTGTAGTTAAATAAAACAAATTTATCACAGTTAATCACCTTTATTATACTACTGTTACACATACTAATAATGGCGTGCGCACATAATATATTGATGCTACTAAATAATATATTGACATTACCTTATAATATAATGGCTATTTCAATTCATATATTGCTGTGATATAACAATATATAAGCACTACTTAATCATATACTGTTATTGATTCGAAATATAAAGGCCTATTCACATGTAGATGTCACCTAATTATATATTTGCGGAACCTTATGATATATTGACACAACCTCATGATATAAACGCGTCACCTAATCATATATTGATACAACCTTATCATATATTGATGTCACCTAATTATATAATAACAGCATCTAATGATATATTGACATAACCTTGTAATATAAAGGCGTCACCTAATCATATATTGACACGACCTTATCATATATTGATGTCACCTAATTATATAATAACAGCATCTAATGATATATTGACATAACCTTGTAATATAAAGGCGTCACCTAAACATATATTGACACGACCTAATCATATAAAGGCATTACAAAATCACAAAATGATGTCACTTAATCATATATTGAGGGCACCTAATGATATATTGACACAACCTCCTAATATAAAGGAGCCACTTAATCATATATTGACACGACCCACTCATATAAAGGCATTGCTAAATCATATATTGATGTCACATAATTATATAATAACAGCACCTTATGATATATTGATACCACCTTATAATATAAAGGCGTCACCTAATCATATATTGACACGACCTGATAATATAAGGGGCGACGTCAAAAGTTCAATGTAGGATAAAAAACTTAATTCCCTTAGTTTCCCCCCCCCCCTAGAAACTTAATTGACTTATATTGAACCTGTTGCCAGGCTCTTTCTATGTAAAGCGAAGCTAAGGATCAGTCAATTTAGGGGTGAAATAAAGCAATGCATCGTTAAAGCCCCTCTAGCTGTAACTCTTGAAATTTGTTGACCTCAAATTATCTACCTATTCTCTCCTTTCTGAAATCTACCCTCTGAAGAGATATGAACTTTTACTGCATTAGGAAACCATTCCTTTCAGAAACATTTGACATGTAAAATTCAAATTTTAACGGTCATTTTGATTTCCTGGCATTTTAAATAATTGGTAATATTAAAAAGGAATCAGAACATACAGTGTCATAGTTGAAAACATTCACCCCTATGCATTACAATTTGGACTACTCTGTGCAGTTTATATGAAGATTTCAGTGCAGATATGCATAGTATCAAGGGTTTTAGCTTTTCTGCATGGGGCTGTGATGTTTGGGCGAACATTTAATCGCAGTGTAATCTTTATCTTGTTCAAAATTGCATATATAGCCCCGGCAGGTGTGTACACAGACCTAAATGACTAAATTGTCACCAACTTATTTTAGTTTGAAAGTAAAATCATAAAAATAATGCTAAAAGATACAGCTAGAGGGGGCTTAAGATTGGGAACACACTTTGTGTTTCATCTAATGTAAATACAACTTACTAACAACAAACTTGAAATTCATCAATGAATGAACAAGAACAACAACAATAAAGTCCAGGTTTCTCCTTCCAGAGGCATAAAAACTATCTCAACTGTCCTGGTGGTTGTAACAACTCAGTTCACACTGCACTGCTCCATTCAGGCGGACTACACGTGCACCAGAAATGTAGTAAAATACAATTATAAATTCCGAGTGCAACCATAGACAGTAGAGAAACTACCGTCTATGGTGCAACAGAAGCCAGCAGTCTGCATTGTTTACACTAACTGGGCCAGGTGCAGCTCTTCACCGTGTTAAAACAACTCCCTCCGCTGGCTTCAACACGAAAGTGTGCATTTCTGCTCAATTTTTTTCAAAATATTCATTCCCCTGGCAATTTTTACCTTAGATCGATTTGTAGGATAGAAACATTTTTAGATCAAACCCCCCCACCCCCAAACTAAAAGAATTAAGTTTTTTATCCTTCATTGAACTTTTGACGTTGCCCCTAAAGGCATTACTAAATCATATATCGATGTCACCTAATTATATAATAACAGCACCTTATGATATTTTGATACCACCTTACAATATAAAGGTGTCACTTAATCATATATTGACACGACCTAATAATATAAAGGCATTACTAAATAATATATTGATGTCATCTCATCAAATACAGCAAATAAACATCAGAAGGCAGCAACGGTGTTCCATAGTTGTGACGTATGTGATGGCATTCACAAAACGAACACATATCAAGATGAAATAATCTCTAGGTTTCTAGCCTCACCATCTGACACACAAAGCAGAGATTAACCATTATAGCTCACTATATGTATGTTTCCAGCGGGCCAGTGATGGAGAAACCGTGATCGAGCCTTTGTCTCAATGTTAGGATTGATACACAGAATAAACAGGACATGACCATTAAGTGATTAACACTTCACCAAACTATTGTCCTAAAGCTTGGGGAAAACAAACACACAAAATGTATCTTCGTGTGTCGTGTGACACGATATGAATGTTGAACAATTAATCGACCCTCGTGTGTCCAAATGGACACATTGGAGAGCCTTGATTTTTGCCATTCCCATACTCTGTGTTGCAGCCAGCTTCAAATGTTTGGACATAATGTCCCTCACTTCAGATTTTGAGGGTCACTGCAGAATGTAGGAGACATCACTAAATTTAATCTTTAATTTAATACAAACAAAAAATGAAAGGAGGGAGTAAAACAGAGTGTTAATTCAAACAACTTACAGTAAATATAAATCATGTTAGAGCTCAAACAATGCCAAGAGCGAGTCATTTATGACCCATTGCTTTCCGAAATGAAGATCAAACCTTCAAAAAAATGGGTTAAATGACTCAAAATTCGCCTCTGGCTGCAACACTGGATACAAACGCGCAAGGATACATTTGTTGTGGATTTGTGTGAAAACAGACGGACTACACTGCGTGAAAAGGCTAAAATACAGAGTGTATTGACCCTGTATTTTGGCTGTATTTGCTGCAAATTCAGACATATACAGGGAAAAACAGCCATGTATTTATGGTAAATACAGGAAAATACAGCCTGTATTTACCTGTATATGCACTGTTAATACATGGTAAATACATCTTCTGTATTTACCTATATTCACTGTTAATAAAGGGCTACATTTGCCTGTATTTACGTGTATTTCTAGCCAATGTACTGGCAGCACTTCCTGTTTATTTTTCAGGATTTACATAAATTCTGGTTAATACAGTTCTGTATTTATATACAAATGTTACCATATATGGCATCTGTAATTATCATATTTGGTTTGAGCTTCTCAAACATTAGGATGCTGGCAGTGAACAATACTGAATTTTCACGGAATAATTTCAGCCACTAAATCAATGAAAGCCCACCGAGAGGCGTGTACTTATCTACAAGGCAAATTATTTCATTTCAACAGTAACTTAGGACAGTAACTGAGTTACTGCTACAAATAAAAACATTGCATTCCGATTATAAACTTGAGGATAACTGTTGTGATTCGATATTTAAATCATGTGAGGGTAAGAAGGACTCATCGCGGTAAAAGTTGTCTATATATCTATAGACCTTTTACCAACATGATGACATGACATTTTCGCCAGAAGTAGTGTCACTTATCACACGCACACTCAACAAATATTTTACACGGCAAATATTTATAACGAAAAATTAAAATTTTATTTCAAAACTAGAATTCAACCAGAGTTTAAAAAATAAATACATAAGGAGTAAAAAGAACTACTAGAACTGTAAAAAATATTTCAGAACAGTTGCATGTTGCACAGATATTGGAATTACTGCACTGGCCTTTGGGAAATTCTCTAATCGAGTATAGCACATGTTCTTTTTTGTTTGGAAAGAAAACAAGCTATGTTGCGGCTAACAGAGCCCCTTCGTGATATTGGCATGCATTACAACTCATTAATGGGGATAAACATATATCAGAAGACAACTTACTCAGATCACCGGTGGCAACCTGAGTGCAAAATTTCAAAGGAATAATTTGAGTTGCAGTTTCTCAGAAGATATTTCTTTCATTAATAGGGCAAAAATTGCCCCCAAAATACAATTACATGCCAACTTCACCATAATTTAATAAAATCTTACTCGGTTGTTTTGGCTTCGGGAACCTGCCTACTAAATTTCAAAGCAAATGAACAAGTGGTTTAAGAGAAAATTTCATGTATACCAAAGTTCACAACAAGTTGTTTTAAGATATGTTAACTGTGGCGGGACAGGTGGAGGGCCAAGAGATAATCAGCGTTTGAAAAAATTGAGTCAACAATGGTAGTGAAATCTGGGTAATCATAATGCGTTGATAAGATGAGATCTGCTGCGTATTTCCTCACTGTTTTCAGATGCAATGAGTAGAATGACTGCCTTCCTCTTAGAATTTTAAAATACACTTTTTCTTTTAGACAGGCATCTAATGTACATGAAAGTTCATTCAATGGGTTTGCTCTTCAAACAGGAGACCTCAAGATGACAAATACACCCTCCTCTTTTTCATCTTACATCAGTTCAGGAGTAAACCCGTCAAGAGTCATGTTGTCGTCATTCAGAAGCACACGATGATTCGTCTTCATGGCCTGCAAGACAAAATAAATTAAAAACAGATTATTAAAAAGGGTAACTAATCACAGAGGCAGAAGTTCGGAAAGGTTTGGTCAGGTGTGAAAAGTCTGCTCCCAAGGAATTACTGATAGCAAAGTGGCTTATTTGCATAACAATGTGGCTTATTTGCATAACAATGTAGTTAATTATAGCAGTGGCCATCGCTGAATGGCAACTGAGTGAATGGAGATGCATATGCCTCTAAGAATGCTACCAAAACGACCCCCAAAATTGAATAGGGCTCTTCCCATCATGAAATCACAATACATAGAACATAAATTTGAGATGTAAGAATTAAGAGTCTGGTCACCTTAATCCAAAATCCTCGCAACATTTTTATACAATGACTGCACTTTGAGAGGAAAACAAAAGACAGAAACGCCTAGTCTTCTCAAGACTTCTGTTTTTACGATCCCTGACATTTTCAAGTCGGGGTTCAACAAACGTAAACCATTCATGTTACTTTGTCATTTTAGGGCTTATGCGTGTACATATGTCTACAAGGCATTTACACTCTTCCCTTGGTCTGATGCAGGGCATGGCATGAAAAGTCATATTAGCATAAAGCCTTTATAAAGGGCTTTGGAACGAAGAGCTAGGAATTGGTGTACATTTGCAACAGTCAGGACTATTGGTGAATGAAAACATATAAAAATGTTAGATACTTGTACCTGATAAAGATATTTCTATAAAGAGTTATACAAGAAAAAGTATCGAAAACACTGGGACAAGTTAATAGGACAACGATACATACCTGGATTGCACAACGGCTGTCCAGCTGATGTTGTATAACTATGATTGCGGCGATTTAGGTACTTGTCGACATGTCGCTATTGTTGAAAAGTTTGCTCTCTTCCGTCCAAGTTTCGAAAATGGGTTGTGTAGTTTCGTCATGGTTAAACTAGGGTTGAACGGAGAATAACTTGAATAAAACGTGTTGCTTGTCGAACTGGACGGCTCGTAACTGCATGACAACCCACTCCAGGGACCAGGTACCCTACAGGTACAGCAAAGTCATCAAGGTGGCGCTTTACTGTTTACGACCCCCTAAGTTATCAAATATTCACAGGAAGAATTTGCTTAGAAGTTATTATTATTTATATTCAATTATGACAAAATGCAATTTCTGTCACTCTTGTGTGACAAAAATATTACACAGTGCACCATACATTTGTTTTTCACCAGATTAATTAAGAGACATTTGACCGATATAGTATCCTAAATTACTGTGGCGGGTTCCCTGCGAACGTATACGGACGTGTCCCATGCAATAAACCGGAAAGCTGACGAGATCTTTGGCAAAACAACCAAGTATCGGCCTGAGTATGGAATTAGTAAGAGCTGTTACTAATTCCATGGCCTGAATGCGTAATACGGAGGCGGCTAGACCTTCATACTGACTGAGGACCGAGTATTCACTCACGGAACGGAGATGTCAAGGGAAGATGAGTTTACTTTTCAGAAAAATAAAACGTTCATTCTCGATATGTTAGTCAATAAATCGAAATATAATCGTTCCCTGTTGATGACATTATCGGCAGTCTAACGTCTCCGGACGGCCGACTGTGATTAGATGTTTGACACATGCTTGATAAAAAGGATTTTTATCTACAATATTATATTCTTATTTGACCGAAATAATATCCAGCCTACTGTCATTAGTTCCTTTAACATTACAAGACGTAGCCCATGCCCCAAAGTTGAAAGTTGGCGAGATGTTTTTCGAGGCGGCGAAGAAATGTATTTGTAAGCACGACAACGCCCAACCAGGTCGATCTACTATGTGTGAGCACAGACAAGGAGAAGTGCGTGAAAGAGAAATGGATTTCAAGACAAGCATGTGTGTCTAGACTACAGCAAGTCCTATAAATAAGTTCAATTGAAAAAAAAACAAAACAGAACTTTTTTTGACATTTTATCTTATTATGTCAATTTTTATGAACGCTTTTCAGATATATTGATAACTATTGTTTAGCCTTCATGTCTGATTTCTGTCGGGAGAAAAATAACTATACATTCATGATTTATGCAATCTCATCGGGACACAGCCTCGCCTTCACATGCAGGACTAGGTGAGTACTTCTTGACCACTTGACGGGGATTCGATTCAGAAACTAGAAATTAAAATTTCTTGCGCCGTGTTGGACACAGTCGCGATGTCTTGTGTGTTTTTGAATAGCAACTTTAAAGTGAAAAATGTAGAGCCTCGAAGTCTATGTACTTGTCGATTCGATGTACGACCGTACGGTACACTGTCAGATGAACTGACATATTTATATTGTCACGTAGCGTGGCTTGATATAGCAGTAGACGTATAAGAGACGGCACGATACACCGAAATATATTCCAAGTCGTAGCACTTTATTCAGCTGAGTAACATAAGTTACACGGTAAAACTTCTATGTCTCACACTAGTCTAATAATAGGCGTCGGTCACGGTCAGTGTCGTCTCGAGCGTCGCAACAGGTTCTCTCCCTTAACACACTAAAATGCAGAGTTTATATTGGGTGAATATCTGGCTTTGTCATGACTTTGGTATGCGTCTATCATTATCTAAAGAATTAACTAAAGACAGTCGGCATACGTGCAAAGGACAGGAAGCTCGCTGTCATCAGTACATCTGTCAACATAACGCAGGAGGTCCTGCTTAAGCTCCGGTCGGTGTTAATGACTTAAGCTGTTGTTAAAACAATACATTCACTAAAGACGGATGAACGGTTACATCAAAGGTCACGAAAATAAACAAGGGAGTCGTTCTCACGGTGCACCACGTGCAGAAGGGGTTACTATAGGTCACTGTCGGTCATTCATTGTCAGTCATAC
>LD345968.1:0-14424 GCA_001465055.1 Ptychodera flava
CTCCCAGAGGTAGATTTTAATTTCCTGGAACCAGCTCGAACACCTCTATGAGTGGATTTTTTTTGCTTGAATACGTGATAGTTATATTAACAGTGGTGACACTGTGATTACCAAAATTTTTCCCTCTATCTAGGCTTTCAAAAAATGTATAATGTACAGGGTTTCTGAGCTTATTAACCACCACAGAATTGTTAGATTGAAAAGGTAAATTTCTTGTCTTGGAACCTTAACACTGACACAGGTTATAATCACATAGTTACATAATCAATGATAATAATTAATATAAGTATTATATAGTATTATATAGAAATAATAACGAGAATAATACTAGGCTCAATTTCCGTGAAAATTTCACCATAAGGGTGTTTTCGGTCGAAAAGACCAAATATGATATCGATTGAAAAGGTAAATTTCTTGTCTTGGAACCTTAACACTGACACAGGTTATAATCACATAGTTACATAATCAATGATAATAATTAATATAAGTATTATATAGTATTATATAGAAATAATAACGAGAATAATACTAGGCTCAATTTCCGTGAAAATTTCACCATAAGGGTGTTTTCGGTCGAAAAGACCAAATATGATATCGATTTCACTGCCCCATGTTTCCATGGTAACCATTTTAGGGGTTGAAAATTTCAGTTTTTCTAATATCCAATGAAAAATTACTTTGATTGATATGAAAATTAACTAGGGGGGGGGGGGGGTTCCGGGTCAGATAACACAAAAACCAAACTTATTTTTATGTTTTGAGTTGCCATGGTAACTATTCTGGGATTGAAAATGTTACTTTTTCCCTAATTGCTATTAAATAACTATTGATTGATGTAAAAATTGATAATAAGGATTTTTTCTGGTTAGCACACCAAAAAAAAATCACACTCATTTTAATGTGAGATGTTTCCATGGCAACCATTCAGGAGTAAAAATTACCAATTTTTCAAAGATTCCATCTAAAATCCTGGAATCAACAGAATGTGTTATATCAAAGGGATATTTGGGGTTAGAAAGACCAAATATCCAGTGTAAAAATCCAGTAATCAACAGAAATATTATACCAAAGGGTCATTTCGGGTTAGAAAGACAAGATATGATATCCATTTTTACTGCCCTGTGTTTCCATAGTAACCTATTTGAGTTTTAAAATTTCAATTTTTTTGTCTAAGTCCATTAAAAGTAACCCAAATTACTATGCAAATGCTCTCCTAAGTGTATTTATAACAGCATGAACTCCATGTTCATTTTTGTTTTATGTTGCCATAGTAAGCATTTCGGTAACCACAGTTTTTTTATTTAAAACCATAGACCCTCGAGAGGGTCTATGTTAAAACATAATTCACTGTTTTTTATTTATTTTATGGATTCCTAAGTAACAACTTTTAACATTTGTTCTATAATAATAATAATAATAGTAATTTCTTTGCCTTCATTCTAAAAAGAATAATAAAGATAATGTTTATTGGGGCCATTTTGGTCAAAACTATGTTTTCCGTTAATTTTAGTGTGTTAGAATTAATTTTACATAGACCAGAAATAATTTTTCAAGCATTTTTAATTGTCTTTCATGCAGTCATCCCCAATAAGTGTTATATAGTATATTACTAACTTATTATGCATTTATCGAATTAAGTTTATGCCTTTAAATTAATTTTATGTGCTGAAATTAATTCTACTAGTATCCGAACCCAATCTTCCTTATCACCCAATGTACCATAATTATATTTATCACAAGCAGTAACAGTAGCGCACACTTTTTTTTGTTTTATTTAAAACATAATTCACTGGTACTTATTTATTTTATGGATTTATAATAAACGACGTATAATAATATTCATTTTATTATAATTTATTTTGATTTCTTTGCCTCATTCCAGGAAGAATAATGAAGACAAATTATTTCTGATTGTTTAACTAAAGTAAAATTATGGCCATGTAGTGGTGCATTATTTTTTGTGTGACCTGGCGTGACCCAATAAACTCTATGATTCTGATGATTAGCTAGATCTCCCCTTTCCATGGTAGCAATGGTTAAATTTGAACATGGTCCCTGTATACCTGTAAACATTTTTTTTAAAACCCAGCAGGCCAAGACAATGGGAAATATTGCCCAGGGCTCGAAATTAACTTTTTTCTCTGGTAGTCCACTTGGGCAACCATATTCTGAAGTTGGTAGCCCGGTGACACTGGCTGGTAGCTCATGCATATTTTAGATCAGGGGTATCTTTTTTCGTTAACAAGACAAGAAAGGGCTATTTTACAAGGTTCTGCCCACGAAGTGAATTTTCTAGTCTTTAGATGTGTATACATGCACATCTTTAATGCCCAAAGAAAACAGGTCTAATGTGGGACTCAAAGTTTTGTGACCTGTAAACAACCCGTTTCACTCTCAAAGTTGTATGCAAATTTTAAAAGTCGCTATGACAACATGACAACAATATGGCATTTTCAGCACTGAGACATACTGTAGCAGGGCTAAAAATAAACCATGGCCCTTCTGTTGGGAGGAGGCATAATTTCCGTGTCATTGTGATTGATACAGTATTATCAAAATGCAACGAGAATGCGTTTCTATTGGCCATCGTTTCCTGTGCCTGTCGTTCAAGTACGTCAGTTCAGATATGGAAACTTTGTTGCAAAGTTCCACCGCACGGCCGGTCGTCTCCAGAACAAAGTCATACTATGGCAAATTTCTATGCCCAGCTGGGTTCGACTGCATTTATCTAGCTCGTCCCAAAGTGACGGACGCATCTTTCAACCTTTCAGCTTGGTGAAAAACACATTTATTGATTCGCCAAAAGCCTGTGGACTCGCTTATTTTTGCACAAGTGCTACATGGACATAGGAAAAAGTTGTTGAATACTCACTGTTTCAGTGAATCCGCCATGATGAGAGTTCTCAAATCAAAAAATGTTGCCGAGCTCGAATACAAATGTCTTCTCATTAAATTACGTCATTGTTAGCAGAGTTAGCATTCCAAAGTCTCTCACCCTGATTTTTTCAAAGTTTGGAGAAGGCCGGCATTTCCATCTGAATAATTGTACGACGTGAAACGCAAAATTCTATTGCATATTGTCTAGCAATATGTACAGTAGAAATACTATATACCGTCGCTCCAGGTACGTATAAGCTTATACTCCACAAAATGGCCACAGGCGGCGTGAAATTTCTGAAAGGATTTCCTAAACGTCCTACTTATTATCGTAGGGACTCACTTGTGATGTCCTGAAAAGTATTCTCTGCAGTAATTCCAGTTTCTGTCAACATGCAAAGCGCAACGACAAGATTATAGCACAAGACGTAGTGTATAGACTACACATTCACGCGCAGGTAAACTCAATTGCGCTTGCTCATATTGGCAGACTACAATGGCAAACGAGTGCGCATGCGTGAAGGTATATTTGCAGCAAATACACTGGCATAGACTCTCCACAGTCACTGTGCCTTGTTTTGTGCGCGCCCACGACTGCCACGATGGGCCTGCATTCGAACACCTCTTTTTCAGAATTCCCACAGCTTCAATGAACTATTATATTTCTATATAATACTTATAGCCCCTAAACTTGTAATAATAATAATAATAATAATAATAATAATGAATATGGGCTAGAGTCTCATTTAGGCCAAGTCAGGCAAGATGGGGAAATTTTTCGATTTATCTTATTATTTCCATTGCTAGCACATCCAAAACATTTGACTAAAACATGCTGTACCTATATAACCACCATCTACTTTATTTCGATAAGTAATACGAAGTGTGAAAACTCATTTTTTCTACTGCCGCCGTTTTGAGGTTCCATTAGCTTAAATTTTTCACGTACTTGCAATATTTTTCTTTTCCTAATTTAAAGTTTCTTTCTACTTTCAAAATCATTTTGAAATCCTAGAGTTTAGCTTGAAAACCCGCCCTGTATGTGTTACGGCCACAGTGATTGTTTACAATCGAATTAAAGTACGGAAAAGATTGTACTTGTCCAAAATAACTTAAAGTTGAATAGTCACGGTGTACACAATGCGTTGTGCTTGCTGGCCACTATTGTCTCTATGTTCTAGATTTATAATATGCTCACTTGAATTGATCAAGTATTTTTACTTAGTGTTTTGAACGAAAAAATAGTCAGTCTGCAAGTATAGACGTCCTAAAGTAAAAATATCAGTTTAACGTGAATTAAAATTTTAGTACAAGTAATGGCAATTATGAGTGCTTCCATAGAAATTAACCGAGTCAGCTTGTAATCACATAGTGTGATTTATATGTTTTGTGACAATCCCCCAAAAATACAATTCCTAACAAATTTGAGAAAGGCGCCTGTCGCTTCCTCCTTAAAGCCCCATTTGCTGTATCATTTTTGCATTTTGCTAACCAAGATATACCATCCAATCGTCGGAGAGCTGTTTTGATTCCCGTTTAAGCCATCATTGTCTTTGGAAATATCATTACTTAAATCATTGGCGATAGATTCGGTCGACTGTTACATTGACAGTAGAGATTCTCTACTGTCTATGATTGTTAACAGGTTTGTGAACTCGCTAGCTGCGGCTATGGACTTACAAGTCGAAAATTTGGTCGTTAAAATCTAAGTTCTACGTTCGTCGCCAATTTTTGAACAAACGTTTTGTGGCCGCATTTCCGTAGCATTTGTGCTTAATTAAGTTCCCTTTGATTTCAAATCTTCTTATGGAAGAAAGAGCAAAAACAGACACAGTCAGTGACTGATTTTAATTCGAAGGAGATAATTGATGAAACATAATACGATGCAATTGCTAGGCGTAGTTTCGTTGATGATTGCAGGCGACGCCACCACCCGCACCGCTATCCAAACGTAAACCAAAAGTTTGACATGGCAATCTGCATACCCGATCACGTTAATGTTGTCGTCAACGTTTCGCAAATTGAACCATTACGCCCTAAGTAAAAATCGAATGAAAACAAACTTAGCATCTACTTATCTAATGCAAAAAATGACAGTCTGAACATTGGTAAGCTTTTAATAGCAACATTAAATGGAATCAAAATGTAAATCCTGTATAAGTGGGTATGTTGTAGCAACGAAAGTGAGAATAGATTTTGCACCTAAACAAACCGAAACAAATTGCTAAAAATTACGTGAAAACTGATATTGTACTTTAACAAAATTCAAAATTCAACATATAACATTATGCTTTGTTTAGAGACAAATGGCTAAGCATCAGGTACGATTGCTATGATTGTCTATGTTTTGTTAAAATTTATTATTATCATAGGTAGTACGATTGCTTTCAGCTATCAAACCTATAGTTTATATTTCATAAAGCCAGGTATAATCCATGGGTTTGTTGCATTATTTGCCAGTATGGCGAATGTTGGAATCAGTCTTTCAGTTGGTACACAGAAATTTCAATTGCCTATTATACACTAATTTGGTGATTGGACGTGTATCCATGAAGAACAAGTTACAATAGACAGAAAGTGGCTCATTCTCACACTTTTCGGTGATTCTCTTCTTGATGTTGCGAAATTCAGTAAGGTCAGCCTCGAAGTCACCATCATAGTTCTTAACCTTTTCCCAGAATGTCTTGTTGAAATGATTGTACAGCTGTATGTCCGCAATGGATATCTTGTCTATGATGCTCTTCATTTTGCCAGTTATCGGCGGAAGTGGATCTTTATTGACTTTTTGAGGGTAATAAACGATGTCTTCAAATTCCAAACACATCAGTTTTTTCAACAAAATAAGGGACTCGTCATAGTACTCAGTCAACAAAACCAGATCTAACTCCTTGTCAAGCTGCCTGATGTTATAAGCCAGATCTTCGCGGTTTGTAGCGCATACGCCAAGTCTTCGTGACAAGTCGTTTGCTCCATGGGCCGCACAACAACATTCTCGTTCAGTATTACCCGAGCGTTCCAATAATTTTAGGAAAGCCAAGAAAGGATTAGGCTCTAAAGAGGTATCGATGTGATGTTTGAAATCGTTAGAATAGAAAAATCTTGATCTAAGCATAGTGTATGGCGATCGCATTATGGTGATGTACTTTGCATCTTTGACGATGTTTTCCATTGCGGCACGGCGGTAAAGAATATGATTGGCTATAAAATCGTAACCTGGGAAATTCTTACAGTCATACTGTAGGATATTGTAGCTTTCAGAGGATACACTGTAGCCTATTATCGCTGCTCCCTGTTGTTGCAAAGCTGCGATTAGCCTATTTTTAAGCCCATATCTAAATAGAATACACGAAAGCGTACTGCTTCCTGTTTTCATGGTTTTCGTGTAAATGAACTTTCTGACCGGCTTACATGGTTTTCCCGTCTTCCGTGAGTTTTGATGAGTGACGTTAACACTAGGTTGCTCTTCAGTGGTACTGCTATTTTCCATTTGGCTCATCCCTCTGCAAACGACAAAACATGTTCACATTTTGTCATTAACAAAATACAATAATGGTATGTATGTATGTATGTATGTATGTATGTATGTATGTATGTATGTATGTATGTATGTATGTATGTATGTATGTATGTATGTATGCACGTACGTATGTATGTATGTACGTACGTACGTATGTACGGTGATTTCGTTACTCTGGACTTACCGGGTCTCGAACTCATCATCCTCTGATAGTGAGACCAGTACCCTAACTACTGCCCCACGGTGCCTCAATTTTTTACAGATATGAGAGACCATGAGCTACCTTCGCACATTAACCGTTTTGATGGCATGCCAGTTTCCCAGATTACTATGTAAATTCAAATACACCGAATTTCTTCAACAAATATAAAATTGACACGTCTTTGTATTTAACATTTGTCCACTTTTTTACTTCAATGTTGATACACCAATGCCGCCGTAAATGTGGATATCAAAATACAAGGTTCCTCCAACAAAACTTCGTAACAAAATGCTCTCATAACATTCCTATAGCAGATATTTGATGGGGGGGGGGGACCATGAGCTATCTTCGTAAATCTACCAAATTTAACACACGGCAAACCACTTTGTTTGGCCAGACTAATTACATGGCATTACTATACGCTTTCATTTGATCAATTTAAAATATACGCCTCTTAGAGTAGTCGCGAAAACATTAAGGCAGCGGTAAAATTAAGCAGGACGCTTTCAAATTCCTGTCCTCCATAATGTAGACGTCGCACAACTTATAGAATGGAATGGTGGTAATGAAACTAATCTCAATGAAATGCACACGGACCTATTTGTCACATAAACACGCCGGATACAATCACAAGAATATGATTCAGAATTATTGAAACTGACTTGCTTCTACAATTATTGCTTCACAAGTGGATGTAACATTTGCAAACTCTATACAAACGCAGCTCAATTTCAAAGCTATGCAAAAAAACCCAAAATAGGCTACCATACAAAATGTCATCTGTAAATCCAACATGATTTACATATTAAGGTAGTGGGCGCCGCGAAATTGAAAGACTTTTAAACTTTTTTAAAATAAAACTTTCCCGATAAGAAATGTTTTAACCATACTCTTACTAACTGAAGAATAAAAACCAGGGTTCACAATAAAAATGTTGGTACTAGGCAAAGAAATGACTTCATATTTATTTATAATTGAAATTCAAAATGGCCGCCATCCATGTGTTATAAATCAAAGGGGAAAATAATTTTATTTTCACTAAACTAAGACGGTGAAAACTATATTTATTTCATGAACTTAAAAAATGAGCCCCCACATGTCGTATGTCATAAAAAGTATTGAAAAAATGTGACAGTCTGAATAACTGTCCCTGAGGCGATAATAGATGAAAAACGTTCGTAGACAGATATGGGCAAACATTCATTTCATATTTAACAACTATCAACAATTTGCAACGAAGAAATACTCTCTCGGCAAATTACTTCAATACACACAAATACACCATCAAACATATCTCAATCGGCATCATAAAAACGAATCCATTAAAATGGAGTTATTGTAGATGCCGACATTGGAATAAATAAAATTTAGTGGCGATAAAATATCTAGGTAATCGTCTTAATTGTCTGTCTTTCACAAAATAATACACGCAGCTTTAAAATGACATTTACATGCCCTGCCATATCGACCATGCATTTTGCCACTTTTCACATTTGCCAACTGTATCATTCATTCATTCATTCATTCATTCATTCATTCATTCAAACATTCATTCATTCCTTCATTCAAACATTCATTCAAACATTCATTCATTTATTGCAGGCAATTTTGCTAAAATTATACCCTGTAAACACCTGATAAAGTGTTGCTTCACGACGAAAATGTTCTGTAATAAATAAACAGGTCTAATAATTATACTTAGCGAGTCTCTCTCTCTCTCTCTCTCTCTCTCTCTCTCTCTCTCTCTCTCTCAGCAATACAGCATACATGCAGTTTAGTGTGTTTTCAATTGCGAAGAAGTTGTCTGATAACTTCTCGATACTCACATTGATATCAATTGGTACTGTTTCCCGAGAGAAGTACTCCGTTTTTGATGTGAAGTCAACGACCAAGCCGCAAGGTAGACTACCATTAGACAAGGTATAATTATCCACATGGATGTTTTGATTTTCCCATCAGCCATCTTTCTAAAGTTTAAACAGACACATTTTGAAACAGAGGGGAGGAATGAAGTAAGTTTTGTATATAATATATATATATATATATATATATATATATATATATATATATATATATATATGCAGTTTTCATAATGATTAGCACACTTTGCAAAATAAACTTTCAATTTGCAAACATCTAGATATGTCAGATATATATCTCTGATATATAAAAGTTATTCGCCCGAAGGGCACATCGAAAAGTGTAACTGAATGATGCAATTTGTGGCTGGTATGATACTTTGCATAAGAAACTTCAATGTGCAAACATCAAAATATCTCTTATATATATATATATATATATATATATATATATATATATATATATATATATATATATATATATATATTATTTACAAGAACATCCACTGCAAGGAAATTGCTGTAGTATTTCTTCCGAACTGTTATACAACGTAAATTTTCGAATCTACCAAACCACGCTGTAGACCATTCCTTCATCTAAATGTCTCCTTAATATCGATACAATATAGAGTTTTTAAAAGATTCTTACCGTATGCCGCTGAAAACAGACACGTTCGACAGATCGAGGTGGCAGAATAAAATTTTCAGCTTTCCTTTCAACAGTCACTGAGGCAAGGTTGGCGTCAGCTTGAAAGTAACTTTGCATACATATGCATTTTCCATTGGGGTATAATATATATTTAAGTTTTCAAAAATGTCTTATTTTTATAATTTGTAAATAATTTTCAAGGGAGAAATTCATTCAGGAATCAAGATTTCCAGTTACATATCAATCACTGCATAGTAACATTTTCAAAGCCACATTGAAAGTAAGAGTGAAACATACCAAAAGCTGCAATTTAAGGACTGAATAGAAAGAAACCTTCGACTACTAAACGTTCATTGACCTCCATAAAATTTCAGTCATATTTCCATATGTAATTCATCTTCCAGTACACTTTTTTTTCTGTGGGTAAACTAAAATTTCAGTCTATCACACGATGTCGACTTGTGAAGTAATTTGTTCACTTAAAAGGTAATAAATAATTACAAACGCTGGAATTGTCAACGTGATTTTCAGACTTTAACAAGACAAGCCACCAACACGTTACCTTTCTTGTAACCATTCTTAAATCAAACGGCCTGAATAAACTTTTTTCGCGAAAGCAAGTCCTGCTTGACTAGAAAACGTTTCAATATTACGGGCGATTTCAGAGACATTATGGAATCCAAATAACTACTGCCAGAACAAGCGGGTAGTCCATGAAATGTGATAAATAGCATCACGATGTCGATAATCAAGTACTTTTAAGGTATATTAAAGGGTTATCAATCAGGATTTAAGGCTTTTATGGAATATCAAATTTGATACAATATGCTGTGCATACAAAGTTGTATGGTCACTGTTTCAATGTAGATACCAGTCCCCGTCCGATAAGGTTTGGAAAAACTGATATGTTATCTTTCTACAAAATAGCAATGGAATGTATCAAATGAAACTTATCACAGGCTTACAAAACGCTAATTTTTGGCTCGTAAAGATGTTGATATTTGCGTACTTTAGAGTGTTTGAGAAAAGATACAGAGGAACAGAGTCTTTAAAGCACTGCTTTGGGAAGTATAATATTGTCACCAGCATTGTTGCATAAGAGGAATTTGATGTATGACATCGACGATAGAGGGCAGGAGAGGGCTATTCGTGAAAATCACTAACGATTCTAATTAGGGATGGACAATTAGAGAACTTGGGAAGGGTGACTAGGAAGGTAACATGCAAATCTATCGCGTTCCAAAATTTGCAAATTACTTTTTAGCGCAGGGTGCTCACTACCTTTTGTTAACAACACGATTGGAACTAATTTGGGTAATTTGATTTTTATATTTTTCAAATTTCTCAAAAATTTTAGGTTCCTTTTAGCTCAATGTTGCGATAAGATCAAATAGACATTACTTCACCATCCAATTATTCCAAATTAGTTCCAATCGTGTTGAACTTTACATTTATTGGCCAGCGTCCATTTGAATACTTTTTACCAAAAATCACCGTATCTTTAAAAATCGCAAAATTTGCATATCTCATTTGCCTTCCCAATTTTTACCACTCCCCCTGATGCAAATGGAAAGAATTCAAAAGCTGTGAGTTTCGACGCAAGATGGCGTACAATCAGTTTCGCTGAGCACAAAGCCAATCCCTATAAAATGCTGCATTTTGGTTTATTTGGCTTATTTTCAGACAAATTGTATCATGTTAAGAAGGTCGTGCTTTCTTTCCAGTGATATTCACAAACATTGTCATTTCTAAATAAAAAAGTGGAATAATTTTAATATGAGCAGCTACGATTGAACTTTATGTTCGGTTTTCTCTTGTTTAACATCTGATATTTATTAACACATTTATCAAGCTCGTTTATGTTAAGTTTTTTAAAATATTTCAATATAAAAATAAGAATATCTCTATACTGATCCATTCTCTGTTTCTCTATTTTATCTCAGTACGAGCCTCGAAGTTTACAGACTTAAACTTTTGATCAAAATATTCGTGAGAAAACTTGAAACCAGTCCCCTTCGAAATCAGAAATAAAAATTAGCGTCACAAATAAACAAAATACCAAATATTTACGGACACACTTTCTTCAAAATGGCCGCCAATCCTACTACAATAACTGTATTCAGGAAAATTAAATTGTCGAAAGTCATAAAAATAAATCAGTGAAAACGTTATTTATTCTTTTACCTTCAAGCCCCAACAAACGGTAATTTTAAAAATATATTGTGAAAGCTTGAGAATCAGAATATCTGTTCCCGAAAGGTATTCTTCCTTTATTCAATTTTGTGCCTACGGCAACATAGTGCTGTAGCCAGGAGCTTCACATAGTGATAAAGTCATTGGGATATTATAGCTCGAAAACTTCATGTAAAATCCCTACTAGTTTTTTTTCTGGTATATCATCTAGACATAGCTATACTCAAATATTGTGTGCAAGTCCGATAATAGATGTAGAGCAGGACTTCTCCATGCAGGTGTAAACTGTTAAAAAGACGCTTAAGGCCTTTATTCACATTATGACGGACACTGGAGGAATTCAGAGGGGGATGTGTGACAATTCTTGGAGATAATAGAGGGGGATTTGAATGTTTTGCCTAGCGCATAACGGTGGGGGAGGGGGAAGGGCTGAAAATATTTTGGTTCCCTATTATATGTTACATATTCAGATTCCATAGTTTTGTAGATAATTCAGTGAACAACGTTTTTATGTCATCCAATGATGCTAAATTTAGTAATAATTAAACAAAATTTAGAACAATTTTGTCACATTTCATTACTTATATTTCGAAGAAATCTAAATATGTATGAATCATGCCATTGAATTTCACATAGAAAACAACAAGTAAACCTTGTAACGGGGCAGAAACTGCAACTGATAACAATTTTTAAATATTTCTGTGAAATGTATATAATTATTTATGTGCATACAGGTATGCTGAAACACGCAATATTCAGTTTGTTAACAAAGCCTGTATGTGTAAACAATATTGGTGATAATTGAATTCGAGTTGAAACTGAATTATACAGTACATATACACAGGCTGTGTTGGCAAGCTGAATACTGGGCAGTTCAACATGCTGCAGGGAGTAGATCAAGAACGAAGTTGTATAAACTGAACAAAAATATTGACAAAATTATCAAAGTTAATACAGCTGCTGCCTACGGGTAGTGTCACTGTCTCTGCATACCAGCAATGACAGAGATAGCTCTGACTCTGACTCTGATATCGAAGAACAGTTTCGGTCAAATGACGCTCATGACAGTGAAATATACTTGTACACGAGATCAGAAGAGTAACACATGGAAGACCAGGAGACTTGGCAGTTATCATAGACAACGGCCAAAAGGAACGATCAATGTTCACAAAACAATGTTGACTGTGGTACACAAAACTAGTGTATCTCCTTGAATATAATGGTACAATGTACTTATATTTCTATACAAAACTACCCGTATTTATCATTTTACAATGAATACATTGTCCATAGAATCTTTTTTCGACATCATGTTGTATATCATTTTCTTGTACTGAGTTGTTTTTTAAAAGATATTGAAATGCTTCAAGTAAAACTTATTCACACAGCCTGAGCATATGCAGCAGTCTTACGGTATATTCACATTTCGATATATATGAAATGCAACTGAGAGCAATAAAAGTTCACATATCAAATATGTTTGTGTTGATAGGCTGAATACTGAATACCTCAACATAGTAAGATTAAACACAAGAGATTGGAGTTCATACGAAAAGCAAAGAATACTTTTGAAAGTATCAAAACGTTATGTTTGTAACATTGCTTGCTAAGGATGTATGATCAGTAAAATTCTAGCCATTGTTATAATTTTGCATAGGGATTTTTGAATTTTGGTTTATTAGAATAATCAAACATTAAGACAAATTTTACAGAACATATTCTTTGAATATCACCGTGCTCAGTTTTTCACTACTTTGCGAAGTGTAGCCAGGAATTTGTCGAAGAAAAATTACAGTTTATTTGAGCTTTATATAGTAATATATACCATGCGGATCCTGGATGCGATACATTTAGCCAATCAGACACTTCAATGACTTTTTACCAATCACTGGACTAGAATCTCCCGCCAAAATGTTTGTCCTTTGGTTTTCTATCACGTTCGTTGCAAGCACGTTTAGTTTGCTACATTTGTAGTCTTGTTCAGTTTATCCCTCGCTCAGTCAGTGCAGCAATAAACGTAGTGAGTTCATTGCAAATACACGATTGTTGTTGCTTCTATACGAAGTCATACTTAGCAACCTTGATCATATAACCCCATCCCCACAGAATTAACGATTGCATACACTCCCATAATTGTCATTTTGGGTGCTCTTCGGCGGGTTCTATTGACTAGACTAGATTTCGATTAACTCAAGTCGGCTTTGACAAATCCAAAACGTCCACTGATGCATTTAAAAATGTTTCAATTTACTGAATTTACGATCTTCCCTTTGAAATATGGCTCTACAAACTGCTGACAATATTTCTGTAACCACTACATAATATTTATGTATGCGTCAAAAAAGGTATTGTCGAAGATCTGCGAGCAGAACTGCGCAACATATCTTTATTTTTTCTTTGCATACATCCCCCATAAATTTAAATGCGTAGCTAAATGGTAGTTGTTGGGGGTGTGGACTTGAAAAATCTTGGTCGTAAAGATGGGGTGGATTTGAATTTTTAGGCTATTGAGTGGGGTCTGAAAAAAGATTTCAATCGCGATTCGTCCAGCCCCCCCCCCCCATAATTTGATCCCTCTCAGATCCCCCATGCTTTACAGGATGTTCCACCGAATGTATACTCATCAATTATCGTTGCACCATCACAAATCCCTGAAGTTCGCTAGTACAAATTTGGCAAACCTATGTGCTTTTGGTACACGTCCAAAAATTTCCTAGTTACACATATTTCAGTATTTTACGCGTGCAATAACACCTCGATGACGACACTGCGCTCGGTTTTATGTCGTAGCATCCTAAGGCTATTCCTGTGGCTAGACAAGCGATATAATGATGTTGATGATTGACAGTTATACTCGACGCACTATTTTAGCGAGATCGGTATTTCTTATGTTCTACTGGTTAATTATTGTTCTTTATGTTGATAAAGGGTACAATGAGATCACAGTATCTAGCACGAAGCTGCACTGCACTGGGGTTGCACGCAATACCACACACAAGTTGGTTTCAAAACACCGCCGCACACAAAGAGACTTCAATATACAGATTTGAGGCACTTCAGTGACTTCGGTAAGTCCGTTTATTATAAGAGAGCGTGTTTATTGCATTTCCAATCACCATTTGGAGTG
>LD345968.1:62308-93029 GCA_001465055.1 Ptychodera flava
ACCGCCTTAAAAGAATTAGAAGAGATTCATGATAAGTTCAAAAAAGTTTTCTTAGAAATTTGTAATGACTACAGGCTTCCATGTTTGATAATTCATCAATCTCTTATGCCTGCCCTTCTCAAGAATATACTTAATCCAACAATTGATACCGAGACAGTCGGGCCAGTAGTTTCTCCATGAGCTTTTGACTTTGGAATTGCATGGAGCGGCGGCAGCCAGGGATTTTTAATAGACGGTTTCGGCGAGGAGGAACTTGAAAAAGCTCATTATCCACCTGGTCAAGAACAACTAGAACAACCTCGAGTCACACTCAAGAACCTACACAAACTTCTTAATGCTTGTGAATCTGTGTGTTCTTATAATGCTCCGTTTGACTTACAGGCACTTGATATGATGAAAAGGCAAGACTTTGAAGTTACTTGTCTATGGCTCATGTCAGTTGTGTACATTATACTTCAACCAGAACTTATAGATGAAGCTGAACAAGGAGGACTCAAAAGAACAGCTAATAACAACATGAGAAGTTGCTTTGAAGATCTTGCAAACTTAATATGTGCCCCTTCGGAACGCTCCGGAGGATCCTCCCCTGTACCACCTCATCCAGATACAGCCAAAAAAGATGCAATAAGTGAACATTACGTACGACAGTACTTGATAAATACTTGGCCAGGTGGTTGGAAGTGGGGTGGTAAACTGACACTTTCGGCTTTCAAGAAATTAAGGCTTGCTCCATTGTACTTATTGAATAACTTTTGTAATTACTTACGTTAGTACTTGACAAGTACCAGCACAGGAACTTGGTCGAGTACTTACGAAGTTCTAATAACATTTTCCTCTGGCTCCCAACTATTGAAACTTTCTGGATTACCACGCCATTTTATCAAATAATATTTCTTTCCTCTTATTTTTTTCGTCTTCAAAATTCGTTCTACTCTGTACAGCTCGTCGGCTCCAGCAGCGCTTTGAAGTTCATCGGAATAGAAAGTGCCGAGTATTTCCTCTCCATTCAGATCTTTTATTTTGTAAACTGGCGGCATTCCCAATCCAGCTGCATACACCACTTTTGAAACTATGAAAATCTCCTCTGTCCAATTTGGTAAATATCCTTTCTTGAAAGTGGTCTTGTATTTTGTAATTCGAACCCGTTCTCCCGGCTTGAATTCAGGGTTAGCTCCCATGGCTGCCAACTCAGGGTAAAGTGTATAAAATATTAATGCCTGCCAATCGTTCTCCTCTGTTACGTCGACGGGTTTCATTTTGATACTTCCGTGGACGGTGTTGTTGTAATTCTCGAGAAGTTGTGGTAAAATGGGGAGCCAGGAACGTGTCTGTTTATATGTAAAGTATTTCCACATCATCGTCTTGAGGGTCCGTTAAAACGTTCAACAACACTAGCTTTTTTGTCTCTGTAGGTGTGAAACCAGTGAATTCCCGCCTCCTCCAACCATTTCTGCATTTTTCGGTTCATAAATTCCCGCCCCTCATCTGTCTGAAGTTTGTCGGGTTGCCTCCCGGATTTCTTAATTATGTCTTGTAGCACCTGCAACGTATCATCAGCCATTTTTGACTGTATCGGCCTGGCCCATCCATATTTGCTGAGCACATCGATTACTGTTAGCATGTATCGAATGTTACTATTCTCTTTTGCGAATTGTAAAGAAAACTCCACTAGATCCGCCTGCCAAAACTCGTCTATCGATGTTACGAAAACGCGCCGGCCGCCACAAGTACGAGGTACCGGTTTATGTAGATTATCAGTTAGCTGAGTTTTTAACCACTCCTGCACCTCTTTCTTAGTAACTTTTAGTCCGCTGGCGCGCGCTGCGTCATATAATTTTTGTACACCTCAAAAACCAGTTTTCGGGTTGTAATATAATTCTCTAAGAGTACCTTCGGTGTTGCCTTCAGGTTCCATGATTAGCTATATTAAACGAAAAATTGAATGTCGTACGGATGCCGTAAATGAAATACTAGTTTACTGAATGGAGTATTTTTCAATTGCTTGATTAGGTCCACGGCTTACCGTTCTGACACCTCCATTCCATATTCTTTTATAATAGTCTTGTTATCTGTCTTGCTTGGTGTGTAAAATAGTACTAACATTTGTATGTTTTCCCTGAATTGTTTACTAATACTAGTATATTGTTGAGTCAGAACCCAGACAGATAATCCATCGTGTCTTGCGCTGAAACCAGGTTTGACTAAAATGTCACTGCGCTTCATTATATCTTTGGACGAGGCGCAGTCATCAAGAATTATTAAAGTGTTCGTGTGGGCCCATTCGTCACGTACGAAGGCTAGAGTTTTGTCCACAGCATCGAGTCCGACCGGAAACACAAACACATTATCATCGGTGAAAATTAATCTTTTATTATACGTTTTATTGTTCATGAATGTTGGACAAATGAAAACTACGTAGTCAAATTTCCCTAAGTACGGACCGGTGAGGAGATCCATTACATATTCTGTTTTGCCAGAATTTGTTGGCCCAGTTATAATCATGTTGAATGGCACGGTTGCATACATCGGATCTATATACTGTACATAAATGTAATTAATATTGCTAAAGATAACAAACCAATTTTGCCATATTAGTGAATAGGGTCTGCGCCGGCGGTGAGTGACACGGCTGCTGCCTTCCGTTCCCGTTCTGAAGGCGATAAGGGAATCTGACTTGTGTCATTGTGAGGAGGCTTACGCGTTAGCTCGTCCTGCCACTTCACGGGATCCTCTTCCCCTTCCATCTCATGTATAGCACTTTCTCGAACTTCCGTGTTTATATCACCATTCACCCCGAAGACCATAGATTCAGTTGCGTATTGCAATTCATTATTATAACCTGTGATTGCCGGGCCTGAAAGAATGACCATCTCAGACGGTAAGAGAAGTAAATTGGGTGAAACTGCCATATCAAGTTTGACACCAGTATTCATTATTGTGTCTTGATATCGCCTATAACTGATTACTTTGTCAGTATTACGAATTTCATCTTCGAGGAGAACGCCGAATTCTTTTCGGACTTGCTGTGCACTGCCAGTATTGCCCACAATGGTACTGCGAATATTTGCTTGTGCACCGAGTATACAATATACGTAGGCTTCAAGGCTTTCGTTGAGGCGGGCGAGACCGGCCTTTGTTAGTTCCGAGTCTCCCTTCAGAGGAATGAAACTATTATATTGGCCCTCCGATCCATCATTTCGGAAGAAATAATAGTGTGGTCGGTCTTTGTCAGACAGTACATGTTTTTTCTTTCCAAAAATGGTATGTGTGTAATGAATGCCTCCGTCGGCGGAGAGGAAAAAGTCATGACCATTGTATATTGCTTTTGGCTGTCGAACAGGGCCACGATTAGTGTAATATTCATAACCATAACCAAGACCTGAGTTTTGGCCTTTTCGATAACGAAAGTCGGACTTCGTTGGACTTATATTTCCAAATTCTGTACATAGAAGTTCATATTGGACGAGATTGTATGGATTGTCACCAGCTTTGAAGATTTTATCATCTGGAAGTGCAACGCCCATTTCATGAAGGATCCTACGTATTGTAAAATATACATGAAAATGACAGAATGATCGTATTTGTGGCGGAAATTTCTTATCGAAGAGATGGGCGAATGATATACCACAACCAGTAGTGCTGCACCATACGGCGAAATTTAATTGCTGGTCCCAGTATTTCATGTGCGGGCCGCCCAGCCATAGATTACTTTCTTTAGCTGATCGATGAGTGATTACGTTATCTTTAAATATATCCCGTGGGTGGAAAGTAAATTTATCTGTCGACGTTACATTTCTAAGTCCATGAGAATAGGTTTTACTCCCCCGTTTGGTTTGGAAGGAATATCAGCATGCTGTACTGTCGGTACGCTCGTCTTATTCAATTGAAAAGCAACTGGGAATGCGTCTGTACTCATGATTCATGTTTCTATATACAGATAGATTTTAATGGAGGAGAATTTTCCATACTTCGGAATCCCTATCGGAATCGTACTAACATTCCAGACTATGTTAATACTATATTTCGGATTCAGCTTTAAACGAGTTTTTTATTTTTTACTAAGAATAGATAACATACTGCAAACAATGGAGAATTTAATAAAGACATTGGCAGCGGCAAATACGACAGTGGCACTACCAACCGCAGCGATCCATAATAGAGACAAAGCGTGAAAAAATACTCTGTGTCATCGCAAGTGGTCAAAGTAAGTTATTTTTTGGTAAGGAGATTTCAGTTGCTGACGTAGAAAAATGGGGAGATGAAACGGTAAATAAAGCTTTTAAAGTCTATGAAGCGAAGTACAGTTCTCTTATAAGTGATAATATCACTCAAAGTTTCATAGATCTAGGAGCCCGATCAATCAGTCAGGTAGTTCCAATCGATGACCGAGATAACTATGCCACTGATCTTAAAAAGGATTTTATTCTAAACAGTGAAATAAAACGATTATCAGGACGGATAGCCTACACATGGGGACCCATACTTGCTCTAGTTTCCACCGGTTTAATTACGGGTAAACATTTAAAGTTTTAAAAAATCGGGCTTAATATAATACCCGAAATAAATGGATTCAACTTCGCAAGCACCGACTCAGCAAACGGTTCCAACACCAACTCAGCAAACGGAAACGACTCCATCACCTCCAACAACTACCATTCGGAACCCTACCAGAACGGAGCCACAGCGCAACATAGAGAAAATTACATTACCGACGAAACATCCAGGGAGGGTTGCTGCGGGCAGGCGATTAGCGGAATGGAACAGGCAAAACAAGGAGAAGAAGCGTCAAGCAATGACCAGCGATAGTATGACTGAAGCAAACTATATAAGCCTACCGCCTACGACGAAAGAACAGTGTGATAGCTGGTATAATAAATGTTATCTTGTTTTAGGAATTATAGGAGTGTCATTGACTGCATTAGGGCTATATTGGGGGCGTGCTTGTCATATTTGCCCCCTCCGGAAAGATCCTCCCCAAAATCAGAAAGCGAAAAAACAGAGCCCGTAGCGGAAAGTAAGTTTTCTACCTCCAGAACGGAACCAAGTTCCAGCTCCTCTACATTGTATGAGATGGATTAACTCTGTAATTATTTTTTATTTTTCTATTTTATATACTTGTCAGCAATCATGGATACTAAAACAGTTGTAAACACAATGTAAGATGGTATTGTAATCGCTGGACTAGCGATGGGATATCTAATGATCTCCAGCAAATTTCTAAAAATTGATATGGGCGATCCAAGTCGTCCAAATTTGACTCGGTGAATAAAATAAGGTGGAGCGACTGCTACCGCGGTTGCGACAAAAGATCTTCTTGAACAGAAAAATATTATTCCTGCAGAACCTTATACTTTGTAATGTATATACAATGTACAACGATTATCATTTGGATTGTAAGCAAAACAGGCGAACCGGTTACTGTTAATTTTCACCCTAGCATTGACATGACACAGTTTACGAAGATTCGACTGTTAGAGTGTGGACTATATAATTCATGGCATAACATAACGGGGCGAATAATGTACTAAAATATCAAGAAGGAAACGACCCCAAAAATAAGACGACAAAATCAATACGTCCGGGTAACTACAATATTGATACCTTCAATAAAGCGATAGGGATGCAGCCAAAAATCAATTTCGAAAAACATCTGCCCACAAACCGCGTTTATCTAACACTGGCTAGAAATGTTAAAGTCTATTTCAATGCCACAGGTAGCTTCGCCAACGTCGTCGGCTTTTCAGATAAACCTGAGGACAACCCTGTGATAAAAAGTACTATGAGTCCAGGTCGAGCAGATTTCTTAACAGTTACTAAATACATAGTTCATTCAGATGTCGTTGATGTTACTGGAAATTATGTTTCATTTGGCTCTGGCGAATACATACAGGGGAAAGTATCGGACTGTTTACAAATACTTCCCATTCAGGATACAAAAGAAATAAGTGAAAAGGTCACCTATGATTTTAAAAACGGGGGCGCAATTTCCATGCCATTGAGAAAAGGCTCAGATTACACGAGTTCAATTCGTATTTGGATAACAGATCAGGATGGAAACATAGTTAATTTCAATAACTGGCCAACTAGCTTTTGTATTGAATTATTGTAGCTAACGAAGCCCTACTGGTGTAACATAAACCATCCCACGACCAATCCTCCAGCAATATAAATCATTTCATATTTCTTTTGCTCAGGACTGGGCTGATAATAATCTGATAATTGCGCTAACGCTTGCGCTCGCCCTGACGTAGAGTTGGCTTGTGCCACCGCTTCTTCCAGGATTTCTGCATCTGTATCTCTTAATTCAGCTGCAGCATGCGCGTCCTTTGCTTGATTTTCTCTTTCCCAGTCAGCCTGGAGTAATCTTTTTTCTGACCAGACGTTGCGATCATGTTCAAATTTTTCTAATGCTTTATCATGTCTAATTTTCTCTTCAATAAGAGCGTCACCATTCCTGGAAAGCTTTTGCCTGATAATATTTCCTCCTGTTAATGCCGTTGCATTTAATACAGCACCGAGAACTGTCATTTCTATAGCTGAAGCCATGATTGTATATTATTACAAGGTATTATTTATTTTTCACTGTATATAGGATAATTATGTCTCGCCCAAGTAACTTCGGTCTAGGTGCAATTCACGTACAAAATCTTGAGCTCGAAGATCTGAGTGATGTTAAAGTTAACAATAATACTAAGATAGCAGGTAATCATAATAAGGATTACGTCCTTCGTTACAAAAACCGTGAGAAACAATTCGTTTATAGCCTCTGCCGCGGTGCAAACCCACGAACATTCTGTAGAATTTTCCGAATTGAAAGACGTCGATGAAACCGTAATTGACGCCACAAAGGCTTCAAATGATCCTACTCCTTTTGCTCTGACATGGGATTCGGTTAGTCAGAAATTCAGACCTTATAATGTACCACGTAACATCTTAGATATATTGGATAGTGAAATTGCAGGTGGAGTAGCTGAACTGCCAGGAACTCCAAATGCGATTTATTTTGATAGCAATGTTAACAAATATAAATTGCTAGATTTTCGTCGTTGGCTTACTCCTAAGAATCCATACATTACACTACTCGGTATACTGTTTCACCTCAAGATCAAACCTCTTTCAACAATAATGTCTTCAGATAATACACTGCGAAGGTGGATAAATGATGGCCAGAATTATTGCTCATATACAGCTAGCGGAGTTCCAGTAAGATTATTTTGGGACACAACTTTAAAGAAACTGGGTCTGAAGAGTGTGGGTGAGGAGGCAGCTGAATTAACTTTACAGACAGTAAATCAACAGATGACTGATAATATGAAAATACTTCAACATGGTACAGTTCTCATTAGATGTGTAAAGTTAGCTACAGGAGACTAGTTTGATGATTTGGTTGGATTTTACGCTATGAAAACAGACAACAGAACAACTTGTGATATTATTATAAGTATCGATAAAGATCGTAATGAAATGAGTATTGAATGTTTTGTTGGTGGGAATAGAGTAGAGAACGACTCCGGAACTACATTTGTACGTAAAGATAAAAGTGTGAACACTTTAGATATCTGTGTTATTCATCTGAAATGACTCATATTATTTGAAGTAATGGTCTTCCGTCATATTTTAAGTTCAGAGGAAATTTCTAAAATTTTATCTATCGCGTGAGAAAGTTTGTACCGATAGGAACTCTCGAGTTCAGAAAAAAATTCCACATAAAATTTTCATGAAAACTGTAGAATGACAGACCTCTGTCATGACATCAATGGCTGCTAAGCAACCATTCCGCGAAGCCTACCGGAAAGTCCCTGCCTGAAAAGGTATTGCGCAACAGTGTTCAAGATCGGAACGGTTACTGTAGGGTAGGGACTAAAATAGGTGAAAATCTTGTTCTGATAGGCGTAGGAAAAACATAGTAAATTCACACAACCAGAAAACGAGTATATACTTACATCCAGAAGCACCTCCGGAACGGGCACTGGAACCCTTATGGAACGGTACAGAGCTGCAGCCAGAATCTATCTAGCAAATGATCTCCCTTCCATCCGGTAATAGAATACTGTTCTGTTAGGGGGATTACCCAGTGAGTCATAGCTAGCGCTGAATGATCTATATCTGACTTAGTTGGGAATTCCCTCTTCCACGCATGCGCAAACGCGCAAGGGGGATTGCCCCTTCTGTACAAATCTGACTCAGTGGGGAATTTCCTCTTCCACGCATGCACAATAGGCAAACGCGTAAGGGGGAATTCCCTGTAGTTAAATAAAAACAAAATTTATCACAGTTGACCACCTTTATTTTACTATTGTTGTTTGCACTCACAAAAGATATATGATTTACTGGTTTATAGGTACAGTTCTAAGTAGGATATATGTATGTGTTTGACACTAACCAGTTTAACAATATGCAACAAAGCTTCTACTTCGCTAAATTGCGGACGCTTAAATTTGAAATGGATATTTGTACTGTAGAAAAGGGCCCTCAAATCGTAAAACTGGTGTATCCCAAAAGCTACTCTTAAGACTTCCTTGCAAATTGTTAAAACGATTATTTGTTTCCCTGCCTCAGTTTTTGTGCTGTGTGGCAACTTAAATTAGCGCTGTTACATGTTTTAAGAAGAACAAGTTCAATGGCAAATTGAATTGTGACCTTTACCTTTCACCGAACCATAATTTGCAGGCCTTGCTATTAAGATAATTGCCACGACGTCAAAGATAGCCATCCCAGCACAGGTACAATACATCAACAATCACGTTTCTTCATTGTGTCACCTTACCATCATCTTTTCACCTAATTCAAGCCTTGTATCAATTGAAGATAAAACACTAAACGTCTGAGACTGATCATAAAGTACTTGAACTTACTGTTTAAACTTGAGAACAAATTATAACATGTTTTGATTTCAACAGGGACTGTGGTAGGCATCAGGAGAGTGCGTTATATATTTCAAACCTATTATTGAGTCATTGGTACTAAGGCATATTAGGATTGGCCATTAGTAAATTTTGTTTGCGACTAGACCAACCTTTGACCAAACATGTGTTTGCTGAGGTCAGACTTAAAGCATGAGCATAACCACTTCAGCAGTGTCGGCGAACACCGTGCAGTTTGCCTGACATATAAACATTAACCTGGCCATTTTCAGAACAGTATTTCTCATCTTTGAACGATGACTAATCTATTTTCTTCCCGTTTTCTTTGGTTGACCAGTTCAAAATGTTAGAAGTGATGATGATTTTATCACGTAACTCCTGTACCCCAATGTGGCAGACTGATGTTAAACATAAACTATGTCGGTGTGAAATGTCATTTTATTAAGGTCTGTTTATCCCTTTATTTGCAGAAGGGCTGTAAACCTATGCTAAAATTTTCATAAATGAAACATTCTTATTCATTAATCGAGAATATAAATTGTGAATGCCTTGCAATTTGGTGGTTAGAGAAAACATAACGTAAATATTCAATTTCTTATATTCAAAATAGAGGCTACGCCTGTGTTAACCCGGTCAGTATACGATCTTCATTTATACTATATGGGAGACAAAGCTAGTAGCAGACTGGAAAACGGTTTGCATAAACTTCAAGACTTCGAAAAACCAAAGCCGAGATCAGTGTTATTGACCAACTAGTATATGCTTCTTTTAACAGGCTATTTTGTAATAAAAATTCCTTTTAGTTAATTTTGTTTTTACCCCCATGGTTCTAAATTTCCTGGCCGTTTGACAATTGCATTATGCCATTTCGTCAAGAAAACATGAATTAATTTTTTTTAAACATTCAATGTGAATGTCACCTACTTGCGACAGTGATTCAGTGTAAAATCCTCTCCCGGCAAAAGTCTTAAGGAGTTTGGTGAACCAACATTGCGACACCAAGTGATAGATAACATACTATTCAGTTGCCCTTAACTCTTCGAGTAACGACAAACATTGATTCGCAATGATAACCTTTCTCGGCCTGTACACTTGCTTTAATCTCAATATTGAAGAGAGGTGTGAGTCACAGAGTGCCACCTGATACCGTTCCTCTACCACTATGTATGATCACTCATAGTTAGATGAACGAAGTGACTCTCCCAATATAGTTTGTTGTATAATATTTGACTGAGCAAAGCCGTAGATGAAAGACAGGCCATTTTTTGTTTACACACATAATTAGCGTCGAAAAGATTCATTGAAAGCTCAGTTTCCTTAGCTCTTTCTTTGGGTCGCCAGGAAATCGGATGTTTTGTAACATCTTCGCATCAACATGTCATACTTGTTCTACTCGATTTATGTGCTGAATCAAAGACATCGCCTTGCAGTGGTTCTCATCTTATCTCTCAAACCGATTTCAATCACTTATCATCAACGGGAAAATGTCATCTCACAAGATTCTACACTTTGGTGTACCACAAGCCACGGATCTGTTCTTGGGTCACTACTGTTTTCGCTATATATTACACCTCTGGGTCAGTTAATTCGACAACACAATCTTCAGTTTCATCAATATGCTGATGACAATCAATTTTACTTGGCTTTCACTCGTAATGACACCTCCAATGCAGTATCTCGCATTGAAGAATGCTTAGTTGACATCAAGATGTGGATGACTAATAACAATCTGCAATTGATTGACTGGAAGACAGAAGTCCTCATAATCAAGCCAAAAAATGATAATGGCCCAAATCCAATCAACAGCATTCATGTTGGATCCTGTGTAATAACACCAGTTGAAGCTGCCCGAAACATTGGAGCCATATTTGACTGCAACTTCCAGTTTAAACAACATATAATTGCCACTTGGCAGAGTATATTCATGCACATCCGGAAAATTGGTCAAATACGTAAATACCTGTCTGAAGAGACCTACCTTCAACTAGTTCACTCTGTGTTATCAGCAAAATTAGGCTATTGCAATGCACTTCTGACTGGAATACCATATTCACAACTCAGATTTTTGCAAAGAGCCCAAAATTGTGCCGCTCGTTTTGTTACTGGCTCCAAGAAATTTGATCACATCACACCTATTTTGAAACGACTTCATTGGCTTCCAGTAATGTACACAATCCAATTCAAGTCTTGCTTCTGACGTATAAAGCAATCAATTGATTAGCCCCATCATACATCACAGTACTTATTGAGCAACATAAACCATGTAGATATCTTCGCTCTAGTTGTAAACTGAAGCTGAAAGTCCCGAGCACGAAGCTTAAATCATATGGAGATCGGTCATTCATGTACACTGCTCCTCTTCTAGGGAACCAACTTCCAGACGAAGTTTCCTGTACTCCAACTGTGGAAAGCTTTAAGTCTAGACTCAAAACCTACCTATTCAAGAGAGCTTATTGTAATTAATTCTGTTAAGCGCCAGTTAGCATCCCTGATGGATACTAGGCGCTCTATAAATATTATTATCTATCTGTCTTCCTTGTATTCGAATACAACTTCATTTAAAGGAATTGTATCCACCAAATGACTATATGCCTTCAATTTTTAACAACTCATCTGCACGACTGCACTGTCAGCTCAACAACGGACGGCGCACTGCATCCTCAAAGTTTATCACAGAGGGTCTGTAGTGAGGAAGACAGGTACGGTGCTATTGGGATATCTACAGATGGGTTCGTCACAAAACTAGCTGTTTTAATGTCATTTGGATGTAAGTTTAACTTTCACATATTCTTTAATGCTGTCTGTCAGTTTGGGACCATGTTACGAAGGTAATTTATCTCACACAAAATTGTATTCAGGTGGTCATCGGCACCAGCAAAATTATTAATTAAAACAACGAGATCTTAATTATAAGTTGATTAACATAAAAAAACGGATACACACCATGTTGTCGACCAGTGCACAAAGAAGCTAATTACGTTTTACGAGGATGTTTACGAAGTCTGGACGAGAATAAGCATATGTTTGAATTATATTAAGATTCTTGAAGATAGTCAACACTCAGTGAAGGAACTTGAGAATTAAAGTGAGGTTACAGTAACGTTTAAATATTAATTTTTCAATATAAATTTAAGATCAAAACCTGTAATGATGTTTATGATTTATCTTCAATTCACATCTATTATATGATCAAAGCCACGTCTTTAAGATAACGTTTAAAGGTATACAGTCACCTATAATCTAAATATGCCCGTATATGGTCAAAGGGGCGTTCCTTGGTATTCAAAATGCCCATGTGAGGGTACTTTTTTTTAAAAGCGGCCTTCTGCTTAAAATCTGTGATTGGTTAGATTTTCTCTTTCCATGGTAACTGTTGCAAAATTGGAACAGGTGACAGTATACCTTTAAGATCAAATTATATTATAGCTTTGTCAATACCGGTGAATTTTGTGACGTCATACCCCCTGATTATTACTGATAATGTATCCAATTATTCAGCATTGCGGCCCAACAGCGAGCATTGCAATACAAGTATATTTAGAAAACGAAAAAAGGACTGGGCATTTAAAAGGAGGGAAGTATGGGATAAACCATGTAATGCACAAAACGATAAATCTTGATAATGGTGCACAATACCGATAATAATGTCCCGCTGTACGATTTTTCAATTTTTGAGTCCTCCCGCATGGACTTGTCGTCTGCTCTGTCTGGCCTGCGCTCAGCATGCAGTCCCCGTCGGCCGTCCGATTCGCTGCATGCAGTGCACTTTTTGCTGGTGCCTATCACCCCTTAATGCATAAACCTACGCCAGAGACAATCGTATTTCGATCACAGCTCAAGCGTTTCACTTAAAAAGGCAGCATTAGGCCATGTAAAGAAAATCCTTTTTTGCCGTTCTTTGATTTTTGAAAAACCTACCAGTCACCCAGCAAATAAACCAAACACAGGGAAAAACACAACATAGATCAATCGCATAAACTTATAACTTTCCCATCTGTTTATTGGTCACAAGTATGAAAAATCATCTGCTACATTTACAGTGCAGTGTTTCTTGTGCTCTTCATTAAGTACGTTGAAAGTAATGCTTAGAACACAAGTAAGTACAACAAGCATCCTTAGAGTTAGGTGACTGTGAGTCTGAACAAAAAATTCGCAATAAACAATGACAATAAACACCATACCAGTACATAATGTACCACATGTACAGTGTGATAGTAATCAATTAATCAAAATATCAGATGAAACCTTTCCATGGCAGATAACGAAATGCATCAAAGCACCCAATTTTTGGGCTGTTACAATGTTTAGAATCTTCTCAAACGAAATTTGTTCAAAATGAAAAATTTGAGGAGGTTCAGAAGTTGTGTGCTAACCTGACCATGCTGAACACGCACTCGAACTCGCGATTATTGTGAGGGCGCTATTGGGTATGACAGAGGAGAATGACAACACTGCACTGCACCAATGGCTGTGCCATCCGATTGGCACGTATTGTACTTTCAGCATTATGCGAACAAATTGACGGGTAGTTGTGCCGTATCTTTATGTTGCAAGTTTATTGTATAACCAATTATTTCCATAAATATAGTCGAAGGTTTTCATCTCACCAGTAACTGTAACATGTTGTACATTACTTTAAGAAATATCACTAACTGATTGCACTCCTGAAGGAACCAGGCTGAAATCTTGTTCAGTGTCGTGTGGATAGTTACTGTAGTCACAGGGGCTCATTTTCTTGTTGTTTATTCGTTATTTGTTTACAAATACAAACTTTCACTAAATAAAAATATAGTCTAACATGACGATGTAATTTCCTTTGAAATAATGCAATAAAGAAACATAAAGTGTAAAATGAAAGCCAGATGGACAATGCCCACACTATGCCCTAATTATCATCACTCTACCAGGGTTAATATATTCTTACTTTCTGTAAGAAACTGTAAGAAAATTTACATGAGTAACGGAAAAGGCCCAATATGTTTCGTATCTGCTATACAAAAAGACTGGAGAGGTGTCTGGTCCCTGCAGCATCTCTCTGTAGAGGTTGTGGTTCGTACACACTATAAGGTGAAAGGGTTACAATTAAAACTCAACGGTTCTTGTATGGCTATACAAATGTAACAGACCAGAGTTGGCTTAAACCATAGACCCTAAAAAGACATCCCATCTTTTTTTGGTCTATATTTAAACCATACTCTTCCAGCATAAAATTTCCACGTGTTTCGATTGTACACAATGATTAAATCTCTCTCCTAAAATATCGTGAAAACTAGATTACCGATAAACACTGGAAGTACAAGTCAGTCATTATTTCTGTCGATAAGCTCAATAACCAGAAAAAAATCAAATACGGATCAACACTGAGCGAAAAGTACTAAGGATGTATGGTTATTTGAGTAAATTTTGAACAGTCTGTCAAAAAACCGGGATCAGTCTATGGTTTTGAACATTGCAAGTTCAGTTGTTTATTATACACCAATTTGGTCATCGGATTTGTATCCATGACGAACAAGTTACAATAGTCAGAAGTCGGCTCATTTTCACATTCGTTGGTAATTTTCTTCTTGATGTTGCGATATTGAGCAAGATCAGCCTCGAAGTCACCATCGTAGTTCTTAACCTTTTCCCGGAAGGTTTTGTTGAAATGGTTATACAACTGCATGTCCGCAATGGCTATCTTGTCTATGATGTTCTTCATTTTACCGGTTATTGGCGGAAGTCGATTTTTGTTGACCTTTTGAGGGTGATAAACGATATATTCAAATTCCCAACACATCATTTTTTTCAACAAAATAAGGGACTCGTCATAGTACTCATTCAACAAAACAAGATCCAACTCCCTTTCAAGCTGCCTGATGTTAGCATTCAGAAGTTCAAGTTTTGTAGCGCATACACCCAGTCTGTGTGACAAATCACTGCCTTCTCTGGACTCACAGCATTTTTGTTGAGTGTTATCCGGGGGTTCTAATGATTTCAGGTAAGCTAAGAAAGGATTAGACTCTGAAGGTGAATTGTGTAAATGTTCAAACTTATTAGAATAGAAAAAATTTGACCTAATCCTAGTGTACGGTGATCTCAATATGGTGATGTATTTTGCATCCTTGACGACTTTTTCCATTTCGGCACGGCGGTAGATGATATGATTTGCTATGAAATCAAAGCCTGTAAAATTCTTGCAGTTGTAGCGCACAATATTGTAACTTTTAGAGGAGAAATTGTAGTTTATTATTGGTGACCCCCGTTCTTGCACAGCTGCAATTAACCCATTCTTAAGTCCGTATCTAAATAGAATACACGCAAGCGTACTACTTCCTGTTTTGATCGTTTTGATGTAAATGAACTTTCTGACCGGTTTACAATGTTTTTCTTTCTTCGGTAAGTGCTGATCCGTGCTCAAGGCTTTAAGTTTCAGTTGCTCATTCGGCGTACTATTTTCCATCTTACTCTTCCCCCTGCAATTGAAAAGGCTGATTATTTAGCTATATCATTGTTGTATTCAAACATGTATGTATGAATGCCTGTATGTATGTATGTATGTATGTATGTATGTATGTATGTATGTATGTATGTATGTACGTACGTACGTACGTACGTACGTACGTATGTATGTATGTATGTATGTATGTACGTACGTACGTACGTATGATCCTTTCTAGAAACTAACAGCACTTCAGTAGGGCAGCATTCACAAATGCTGGTGGGAGGGGCGCTGGAGGAATTCAGTGTGAATTTGAAACGTTTGATGGTTCCCTTTTATTTTTTACATTTGCCGATTCTAGGATTTGGTATGTATTTCCGTTAAAATATTCAATTAGAATTACAAAGATTCTTATGTCATCCAATGGTTTGAATTTTCAGTTGTAACAAGACAAAATCTAGAACAATTTTGACACACTGCAAACATTTTCGAAAAAATCTAAAACTGTATGAATGCCATCGAATTTTTGCATGAAAACGACACGTAGATCTTGAAACAGGGCAGAAGCTGCAACTGTTGATATTTTTTTAAATATTTCTATGCAATATATCAAAGACAGTTTCTTGCTGTTTCCCTACAGCACGATGAAACACACATATTCAGTTTGTAAACAGAGCCTGTATATGTAAACACTATTGGTAATGATTGAATTAGAGTCCAGGTTGAAAGTCATTTGTCGGTGATACAAATGCACAGTACACATACACAGGCTGTGTTGGAAAGCTAAATGCTGGAGAGTTCAACATGCTACAGGAAGTAGAACAAGAACGCAGTTGTATAAACCGTAGAGAAATATTATCAAAATGATCAAAGTTAATGCAGGTACTGCCCTGCTTCAGTACGGGTGGTGTCAAGGTCACTGCATACCAGCAGTGACTGATGCTTTAAACCTATTCACACAGCCTGAGTATTATATGCAGCAGTCTTATGGTATATTTAAGCAAAAAGCACACCCAGCGATGGTATATATACCACGAGATTTTGACCGGTTCACGACATATATCGCGAGTGCATATATGAAGTGAAATGGTCAAAATCGAGTGGTATACCGTCGCTGGGCGTGATTTATTACTATTATATCATAACACTATATTGAAATTCTGGCATGGAAAGGTATACAGTCCGGGTTATGTCCATATAGAGGATAGTACATTTGACCAATCAGTGAGCGTGAGTCGCCAACGTCATGAATAATTAACAATGTCAATCCAGGCTTGAAGATCGTCATGAATTCGGAACTTTTCGGCCAGATTTAACCCTTTGTTTTAGCACTCGGTAGTTTTCCGATGTAAACATTGCGCACATGGTTCCGTACAGTCGAGATGGCGACCAACACAAGTGGTAAGTACATCGGAATTTACTACTTTCGATGATTTTCCTCGTCAGGTGCCGTTCCTAGAAACCATGATTTGACCCTTGTAACTTTACAGAAACTTATTTGTCGCCAAATCTCGCCTATTGTTGGTAAAATTTTTCGTTAACTTTGCCGTCTGTGTTATAGAGAATTTTCTAAGCTTTGCAACGATGGGTCAACTGTTGTTGTCGGTCATTGGAGCACGATGGAGCACGATTTTTTCGAACACCATGCATTTCAGGGTACGAGTGACCCTTCTCAGACGTAACTCACTAAGTGGATGGTGGTGAGGATAGCGCTCGCTTTTCATATATGTAAGTTTGGTGAAGGCTGAAATTGTTTGCCTTGCACTGTTACGTATAGCGTGTAATACGATCCACTGATGTCATGATTGAGTAATGTAATGTGCACAGGCACTGTACCAACTAGATCAATATTAGGCGAAAGGATATATCGTCAGGCATGTTTACAAACAGAGTTGGCCTTCGAATGCAAGCAAACCGTAACTGATGCTACCCTGGCACCAGTTGAAACCCTGTGTGTGTCTATTCATTGCTTCACGGTCCCCCTACTCGGAACTGTGTTTAAATAGTATACTGATGTAGTGATTTTTCTCGTAAGGAAAATTAAATATTTTTTTTGTGTGTGTAATTTTTCTGTAGCGGTACCATCGACTTCCACCGGAAATGTTCCTGGCAATATCCAAATTTCACGTACAGTAAGAGGGTATGTAATCTTTATTATTAATAATAATATGACTTGAAGGGGGGAATTTTTCTAGTTTTGCTTGAAGTGATCATTGACTGCCTAAAATTATTTTAGTGACAATTGCATCCTATCATTCATTGGGCTTTTCACTTGGTTATGTGTACAATGAATCTGTTTATGATAGGCATGTTTTTTATGGTGTATATAACAAATAAAATATTTCCATGGTTCCACAGTTATCATGCATTTCGTGTAAGACCATCTGAGAGTGTATGGCTTCATGTCAGACCAGAAGAGGAAAATGAGGTTGACCCTACAGCCGTAGGAGTGTATTTCCCCAGGCTTGAGGAAATTGAACCATCGAAGCATAGGCTGGTAACCAGAGAAGCAGACAGACGTGGGCCAAGACAGACAGTGGAGACTAATGCAGGGAAACAAGTGGGAAGAGTTCCTGCAAACCTATGTACCAAGTTTAGAGAACTACTGAATAAAGGGACAGTAAGCAAAATCAAGTGGTAAGATACTAGTAATTCATAGTGATATAGTGTGTGTACTTATTCATATTAGCTGCACTTGTAGCACAGTATAACACTGCTCATGCCCCAAATCAATCTCTTATGTCGATCAACATGAGGAAACAATTAGGCACACTAATTCTTATTTGAGTCCTGAAAAAACCCTTGCCAACACCAAGTTCTCCTCTTCATATGATGTTTTAGTCCTCATTTAATTATATGAATTCAATAAACTTCCAATGAGAAATATGATGAGTGAGCTAAGTAGACCATTAAAATAGTTGCATAATTATTTTGGGGGCTATTGCTGTCTGTGAATGTGAGAGTGTAGTTTGTTTGAGCTTTATTTTTTTAAGGAAATACATGAGATTAATTAGTCGGGCTCATACTTCAATTTCATATTCTATTACAGTGAATACACGGGAAATGTTGATGTCAGTAAGAACCCACCCCAACAGCAGCGCTATAAGAGATTCCATGGCAAGCCTGACAAACCTGGTGGAGGAGCAATTCTTTATTGCATCTATCATTTGTACACCAATGCTGAACTTTCAGACTTGGTTCGTGCTGAGATCGAGACAGTAGTCAGCCTCATGGCAGGTAGTGCAACTGTCTTGCCATAAACTTTCAACATTTAAAAGAGCCAGTTAACTAAAACTTCGGTAGGGTTACTTAGTAAAAACTGTATGTATCTTTTTTTATATTTACATGGTGCTTACAACTTCCATCCACATTCACTTGTAATATCAGTACTACTATTTCAATTCAAAATTCAACTACCTCAAACTAAGTGCAATTTACATGGGTCAATACACCTTGAGCTTTTGATCATGTCATATTAAAGATTGACATGTGACTGCATTGTTTGCATCTGTAGCTTGTAAATGCCATATGGTAAATCACTGTTTTTGCAAATGTTTAGCTGTTATAGCACCATTTAGTTATTCTTAAAGTGTTACAGATCAGATATATATATATATATATATATATATATATATATATATATATGTGTGTGTGTGTGTGTGTGTGTGTGTGTGTGTGTGTGTGTGTGGGCCAAGCATTGTCCAGAACTTCATAGTTTTTATCAGAGTTTGTTAAGTTTTAGAAACAGAGTTGCATCTAAGCTTAAATGTTAAATTTATTTTTTATTCTGTAATAAAATTTTTTTTATAAATCCCACGAGTCTTTTTGCTTTATCTGATTGCATGCATTATCATTTCATTTGCAGAGGAAGCTGAAGAAGTAACAGCACACATTGATGCTATATCAAAAAGGTGCAGAATTTGTAACTGCATTATTGAGGACTTTACAAGATGCCGTTGGGCTGATGAATATTGGACAGAAATATATGAAATATGGAATGTTGACATATCGTCAGACATCGAAGAGGTGCATCCTTATTTGATCTGTACAAAATGCAGACGGACCTTAGAGCATCATCAGGCTCGTCGTGTGCAAAACAAAAGGCTCAAAACTGGCAAAGAAATTCATGAATTTATGCAACACAGTGACTTGTGTCGTCTTTGTTATGACATAACAGCAGGAACGAGTGAGCATTCATATGCAGTAACTACTAGTGAAACAGAAGAACAATCTTGCACTTGTACTAAGTGTGCAGTTACGATATCTAGTATTTCGACTCAAACACCTGTAGCAGTGACAACAGTTTCAACCCAAACCCCACCATCAGTCACAATTTATACTGATACATGTGACACGTCTACGTTAGATTATGAAGTCAAACAAAACATTACAAAAAGTATCTTCTGTGAAGAGGCTCGTGCCATACAAAGAGATTTTTACTGCTTTGATCAAACCTACAAGAGCTTATCAAATTGTGTTGCACTTGATCCAGTCAAATATTATCAGAAAAGGAATGCAATATTGAGAAGTGCTGTAGATGGGCTAGAAAGTGGCTCAAGATCACAACCAACAATTGCATCAAAAGTCATGGCCATTGAACAACTGTATGGGCTTGTGTGTGCCAAGTGTATTGCTCCATTTTCTTTTATGGTAGTCCTTATCTTGTATGCTGTAAGTGGTAGTAGAATGGTGATATCCATGCTGAACAGACTATCCCCTAGTGGTGGTTGGTCAACCTTGAGAAACTGGCTTACGTCACTGTCGAGAGAACCAATCCAGCTACCTAAAGGTGATCTTGGGTTGGCATTTGATAACGATCAGATCATCCAAAAGCAGTATGATGTGAAAGCGGGAGGAAAACCCAGAGTGTCTATCCTGACAAGTGTGTGCTATTCAGTACTTGGAACAACTGGACTGCAACAGAGACAGAGCCTAGCACCAAGGTAAGATGTTACATCAATAAGCCACATATTTACTTAGAGTGGATGCTTGGGTACATTTTCATTACATTATGCTGAAAATTCACATGGCAAAATTACTCAAACGAATGTACTGTTTATATCCACTAAATAATGTGTTTACAGTGATCTTGCTCTTCATGCACTGTAAGTATTCTGTAAAAAAAAAATATGAAAAAATATGAAAAATTGTCAGGGTCTTATTTGTCGTTGATGTTATATTCCACCAATTCCACTTAAACAGTACAACAGACTTTTAAGAAATTAGAGTGTGTCTGTAATGTGGATATGACAAAATGTCATAGAACTTGTCATCTAACTCACTTTGCTAATTGGTGTTGCAGTGAGTGGATGCTCTACAGTGTGACAAGGGTTAATGAGGAAGTTAAAGGAAGGATAAAACAGAAAATTATGGATGAAGAAACACTTCATGCTGCATTCGCTATTGTACGGAAAGAAGTAAGTTATATCCAATATCAGCAACCTGACATATAGTCTGCTACTGTGCTGGGAGGTAGCGGTTTCTGTTGAATAAACCGACATAAATTGTTTATTTCTTAAAAGTCACACGTGGTAACATGAAAAAAATTTACTATATTTCCATGCATGTTTTCTTTCAGTTGAAAAGAAGAACCCAAAAAGCCATGGAAGAAGTTGTTTGGCAGCAGTTTGAAGAGGGGGACACTGTGATTGATGACATTGACAGGACAATAAAGGAAATGCAAAAGAAGAGAGAAATTAAGATATGTCCAGCCTGTGACATGGAAATGAAGAAAACTGCACGAAAATGTCCAAATCAAGCTTGTGGAGTAAACTTTAAGGAGGCTTCAGAAAAGCTATCAGGTATGTAACTTTAGATAACAGTCAAAACCATATATAATGCACCAAGACAATTTAATATTATCTGGAATTGACCTTTCTTTTACTAGTCGTGATATAAACTTATATAAACCCAGAAATTTGAAATTAAATTCACCGCATGTTTTCATTTTAAACTTTTCATCAAAACTTTTCTTTTGGAGTCAGAAATATCTACAGTTCCTTTGCCTTTGAATGGACATTATTTTCACTGAAACCAATGTACTTATTCTTTGCCCTAACAAAAGGTAAACAGTCAATTGGGACAAGGCTCGTAAAAGCTCCTAGACAAAATGCGCAAATGAGAGCTGTCATAGTGAAAATTTCTGAAACAGCTGAAGATATACAAGAAAGACCAGATGACGAGAATATCTACAGCCATGTTGAACCTGGACATCCTGATCAACCAGTACCAGTGTATTGTGCTGAGCCAATATTTGTCAATCCAAACACTTATCAAAGTGTAAAAGAGGTGTTTAACTGTATTGGTGAAGCAGGTAATATATCACATGACAGCAATGATCCAAGTGATGATCAGAGGAAGTGGCTTAAAGTGACAATGGATGGCATGCCATACATGCTTGCCCGTAATATTGTGACACAAACATATCAGTGTGTACTCTGTATGGAAACCATAGATGGTCTCTCCAACCATGAGAAACACGTCTACAAAGAGCACCCGTTCTGCCCACTACCAAAGCCATTTCTCAAGTATGGATGGTTGGTTCTTTCACCCGGCAAGCTCCACATTGAAATGAATATGCTGAGAAACTATTTTGCAGCTAATTGGGACGTATACCTGTCAGACTTGGCTTACGAAATGGGGTTCACTTCAGAAAGAGCACAGCAATATGCAAAAAGTGGTTCTGATCACCATGTTGCATGGCAACTACTTAATATTGCCGTTGATGGTAACATCAGGGAGCTACTGATTCCTTATGTACGTGAAAAAATTTCAGGGAAAGGCACACTGTCCGTCAACGACTTCATAGAATATGCATCAAAGGCCCAGGATCCCAACTACACATACCTGTTTGAGCAGACGTACCGATATGGTGGTGCAATATTGGTGTACAGAATGGGTGTACGGCTGAACCGTCCTGATTTGATTAGAGCTGCTGCTCGTGTCTTTTCACCACTATGGAGCAAATCTAAAGATTCAAAATACCAGTTGCTGGATTTGTTCGACAGGTTAGTGGCTACAATGCAAAGAATAATATCATCCAAAAAATCCCTGTTCAGACTTACAAGTAACTTTAGCCATTTTGCATCTCCCCCCCCCCCACACACACACACACACACCACATAAAATGGTGTGAGCGTGTAAATTGGTTCAGTGGAAGCTGTAGTTCAGGTCTAATTTGATCCCAATATCAAACTGATTATGCTCTAAAAGTAAGTCTAATTGCCCAGTATTCAGCTTTTCAGCACAGCCTGTATATGGGAATGATTACAGTACACAGCAAACCTTGTTATTGTTCACAATTGTCAGTCCAGAATTGCAATTCTCTTGTCTACAATACCAATATGTAATGGGTGAACATGAGTTGTTGTGTATAAAATTAAAGGAAAACTTGATTTTATCAGTGTAATCTACATTTTGCTTTCAGGGCTGATCGAGCAATGATGCCAGATGAATTGGCTTCATTTCTGGAGAAAACAGAGAGCATATCTGTATCTGGTAATCCATATGAAGGAGAAGATATGGATGCAAGACTAGAGGAAATAAACAAGGCATCAAAGAGATGGTCTGCTGGAGCAATGTTTGCAGAAGAATGGACACGAACACTCAGAAATTTGGACAAACTAACCCAGGTAATCATCAATTTTGAAAATGTTAGTCACACTCTAACCCTGTGTGCCAAAGATGTGGATAGCAGAACAGCCTTGATTTGAGTTCACTCCAAGTACTAAACATTGTGAATTTTTGTATTTTCAGCTGAGGCACAAAATGGAAAACTTACTGAGAACAGGGTCACATGGTGATACTGTTAAGAGGTCTCGTTTGGAAAAGGATCAAGAGGTGACGGCTTGGCGTACCAAACTTCGCAAAGAAAAGTATGTTATTGAAAAAGATTCAACATAAAACAAAGGGATTTATAAATGGTATTCTGGCAAGTGTTCATGTAGTTGTTTGTGAATTCACTTGTGGAAATTTTCTGTAGTTGACAGTATGTTCATTAAAAAGGGTCTTTTGCCTGCCAGAGTTCAAATATTCAAACATGGTTTATTCATATAACAGCCAATATTAAAAGTGATGAATCAAAGTTAGTATTTTATGTTGACTTTGTCCAAATTGCATATTCTGAGATCAATCACACCAAGTATAAACCTTCACTTTCTTCTCCTGTGAAACTTAATGAGATGTACATATTTGTTGTACTTTTACAGGTATCTGATGACACCAAATGAGTATAGAGATCATGTGAATCTCCAGGGTAAAAAGCTGGACCACAATTTGGTAAATTTCACCAGAACATGTGAAAAGAACATGGATACTATTCTTGATGCTGTTGTTATAGGGGGATTAACCAAAGCAGATGTACGTCACAAACTTGAACAAGTTTATATCACACCAGAAGATAGAAAAAAAGGGGAATCTTTAGAGAATAAAACTAAATCACAGCTAATCCAACTTTGTAAGGAAGTTATCCAAAAGTTGAGTGATGAATACAACAAATTTGAATACAACAAGAGACTGTTAGAAGTGAAAAGGGGCAGAAAAGAAGAAATTATTGCATTATATAGAGAAATTGATGATATTCTGACACTGGAGATGGCAGAGGCCATAGCTAAATTTGAAAATGATGACAGCTAACCATCTTGAAAGCTCACTTTGCAGTTGTTGTAACTTTTGATAATATAGTACAGTATTTCTGTTCTGTGCATCAAATGTACTTTGTTGTTATTCCCAGTAGCATGTTGAAATGCCCACTGTTCCCATTGTTGTCTAACCACACTTTTTATATGTCATGTTGACCAATGAGTTTTAGTCCATAATAAAATTCACTTGTTTACAATATTATTGCTGGCTCTACAAATACTGGCTGTGCTGACAGTTTAATACTGGGTGTATTTCAACATACTGCATGTAGTGCAACAAGAAACAATAGTTGATATACAAATAATGAAAAAATTAATTGCGAGTTGTGATTGTCTTCATCTGTTTCAGCTGATGCATTTTATAGCCACTTCAACTGTCCCTGTATATACTAGTGATCAAGGAGACAGTCAGTCAGACATCTATATAGCTTCGTATTGCCCCCAGTATGAACAATTTACAATGCATATGAGAAAGACAAATTACAAATTCTGACCAAATCAAAGTCAATAAGCAGACAGACAAGTCAACAGATACATGTAGCTATTGACCCAGCTAGCTGCTAGATTAGAAAAATTCATAAAATCAAGTCTTTCCAAGCCAAATTCTCTTTCCAGCATATAACTTTATTTAACACAGAAACATAATAAATAACTGTATATTTTTATACAATAAACTTCCATTAAATATACTTTTTGTGTTGTAAAATTTCTTTATGTTGTACACTTTTGCACTTTTCCCATGGATAAATATGGTAAGTAAATAATGCATGTTTTGCATTTCCATGATATGTATAATGTTGAAATGTTCCCCTGAGGTGAAAAAGCTGTCCATGTGGAGTATAAACAGGAACGGTTGCTATAGACATATTTTGAAATGAAAGAACTAAAACTGCACTAGGCACCAGTGCCATCACAGAAAACTATAACAAAGGTAACAACAGAACAAGGTAATAACTGGTGCCATTGTACAGAAAACAAAGAAACACAGTAACAACAGATCAAGGCATTTGCAGAACAAAGCAATGACTGAGTTAAAAACTGGTATGACAGTCCCTACTCTTTCTTTGTGAATTGTCCGGTTAGTTTCCTTGGCTGGAACATTTCAGTATGGGCGGCATCTCTGCTCATCGGCTTATTGGGAGTTGGTTCCAAGGGGTTTCACTCTCTCTCCGTCAGTTTCACTGTCAATTGACTGAATTGTTCCACTCTTAACCAGTTTACCATTTTTGAAGTCTTCAATGGCATCCTGACTACCATACACAAAAGTCTTACGCTGTGACCGGATGTACAGGAGAACATCACTTTTTGTGCAGATATGAAATTTCCTCACCTGTCAAATACATTACAGTTGACACTATTTCAGGCAGTTTTCAAGAACAAAAGTGTTACCCAGAAACGATATACCCATATGTAACACACCATCCCCAGCTGAGGTGAGATACAGAACGCTTACCCTTTTAAACATTGAAAATATACATCCACCATATACATGTATCAGTGTTCACATGATAATTCAGAGTCTGCTTCAATTTGAAACAATAGTGCACTGCACGCAAGCTGTGGTAGAAAGAAATACATGAAATAAACAGTGGAGTTACTGTCACTTCATTATATGCATGACTGGACACTTACTTTTTTCTGGAGCGCACACTTCTGTTTGTACAGGTAAGAATGTCTCTGTCTCGTGTTTGTAATATATTCTTCTCTGACGGTGTTTTGTCTATGCGCCCCATTTCGTCCAACTTCGTTATGTTGTGTTGGTGTTCTGTTAAGTTGGGACTGAACAATCAAAGAACAACGTGTAACATTATCTGAGTGCAGAAAAGCAACATAAATATCAAGAAATACAACTAAAAGTAACTCGGGCTCACATGATTTATTCCGTAATTCTCCCTGGCTGTAGGCCATGTCACAAGCGTTTGCCATCGTGCTCTTGATTTCAGTTTATACATTGCAAATATCCGTACATGTACTACCTCCATGATTCGACAATGGACGTAAAGATAAAGAACCCGCGACAGTGCGGTGCCCGTTACACGAGCTACGTCAAGTGTCATCATGGCATTTGGATGGCTATTTTTTACATCCACGGTGTCAATGTCATGTACACCGTGCACCCATGGACCTGTTTTTTACGTCCATGATACAAAGTCGCATCGGACATACCCGCTCGAAGACCGCTGAGACCTCATCGAAATCCACGAGTGACATACCAAGACATATACTGTTTGCTTTAGAGCCACAGATTCGAATAAATTATATATGCTTAGTTAAATGAGCGATATTGAAATAAATCTGACAGAAGCTGACTCGACTTAGTGTTGTTGGCGGGCTGGCGTAAAAAACGGGCGCCAATTTATCTCACTGAAAAATTCACCAAAAGCTGGTTACGAGAACGAAAATTTCAAGTTACTCGACTCATTGTCAAACACAATCGAGGGGAAAGAATAGCAGAAAACCATTTAAACACGGCAGAACGAACGTAGCAAATGGACTCCGGCAGAGATACTTCCGGGTAGTGTACACGCACAGTCGCGCTCAATCTGCAGCAAGCTGTGGATCCGTGTCAGGTCAAATGTCAGACCTCAGCATTTGAGGAAACATTTCAAAGCGAACACACGTAACTTTTAACCCCAATTACATATACGGTACGCGATTGGTGCAACCATACTATCCTCTATATGGACATAACCCGGACTGGTATAAGAGGACTTTTCGTCAAGCCGCGAGCTAGTGCGCATGCCAGCCGTGGTATATCGCCAATATACCACGGTTCATTTCGCGTCTCGACCAATCAGATCGCTGTATTTGCACCATCAATATAATGGTATGATATAATTATATATAATCACCCCGTATTCAACGAATGTGGCTGTATCGCTGACAAGTGATTCCCCCTGTAGCGGCCGTATCCCTCCTGGCCGTAGGCGAGGGGGATACGGCTGCTACACGGAGAATCACGAGTCTGCGACGCAGACACACGATCGAATACGGGGGGGATTATATATTTATCACATACATAGGCCCAGTTTTCCGTGATTAACCTTTCAGGAATGATAATTACTGTGAAAGAACGAGAGGGAGTATTTTACAAAAATTCATACGATTGTGTTATGCGGTCGTGGCTGGGTCACAGCCCGGGGTCACAGCTGACTTGACTGTGTTCAGCTGTACATATCGAGGTTAACTTCGAGCAAGCCGAAGCTGATCCTATGGATAATTAGCGTCTCCCGTAGGGCTTTTTTTGTGCGAATTAAGCGGAAATAGGAGAGACTATGGACTTTTAATGCAAGACATTTATTTGGTACTTACTATAACATCAATTTGAGTGAAAAGTCATTCATAAAACTATTGAACGTGCAAGCGGGACGTCGCAACACTCAGCCGCGGCTGCCGAGAACGGGTTGTTTTTGTCAATATTCGAACATCATTCAAAGAATTCTGCCTTGCAAAAGTTTTATGAAATTTTCAAAATTACCTATCATATATTATGTTTTACGAAATTATCGATTGTGTGTTTAATTTTACGAATAAAATGAGCTTGTTTAATGAGCTTGTTTAATGAAGAACAGTGTTCGGCTCTGACTCGATCGGTAAGACAACAAGCAACGATTCTTTCTTAGCTCAGACGCGAGACGACGGAAGTTCAACAACAGGGTACAATACAGTAAACGTACGTGATGCACAATATGCATGGACAAAACAATAGCTTGCACCTTTAAATGCACTGATAACCTTGTGAACTCGTCGATCTTGAAAAATAAAATAGCGTTTCTTCTGATGAGTTTAAAATCAGGATTATCGTCATTGCTGTCAGGAATGATCGGAACGCTCTTCGCTTCCTCGGCTCGACCCGGGGGCTCGACTCGTTGACTGCCGCGGCAGCATTGATCGTGATGTTGAACTTGAGACCCGTCAATGTTGCTTTAGAAAACATTCTTACTGCTGCAGGGATGATTGGTACGTGTCTATCTTGGGTTATCGCCTATACTTATTATGTTGTTTGGTGGACATCAACAGGGGCTCTTTTGACGAGGTAGACAACACAAAATGTCGGTAACATTGAGTATTAAAATGTCAGTGGTGTAGAAATCAAACGTTTCAATCGCAAATCAACGACAAAGAAACACAAATTCATAAATATTCTAGTATCGACGGCATTTTGTATTTTACACATCGATTTTTATACTGCATATTCCCTTATGCTTCATTATCCTCCCACTTTTGCGTTTCAGGGATTTGAAAATAAGTTCTGAACAGCTGATTTTTTGTTTACGTCTTAAAAGTAGTCCGGGTCCCATATCCACCACATGCGGAATATGGATTTATCATAATCATATACCTATAGTGTGACGTCATACTATGGGATAACTGGGTCTATGTATGTCATAATGACATTTAGATGTATATGAAATACAACTGACAGCAATATAAGTGTAAATAACACATGTGTAGATTGTTTTGATAAATTGAATACTTCAACATCACATGTAAAACAAGAGATTGGGGTTAATATGAAAAACAAATATTCTGAAAAGTATTAAAATTTTATGTTTGTAATAATGTTTGCTTAGGGGTGTAGGATCAGAAAAAAATCGTAGCTATTGTTATGCTGTTGTACTACGGATTTTGAATTCTGGTATGTTAGAATAAACTATTCATTTCAAGTTCATTCAGTGAATGAAATGTTCACATTCTCATCGTACAATAAAACAAAAGTAAAATTTTGAACAGTAAACATTCTACTATACTAAAATGAAAAATGAGTGGATAAACGTTTTTTTTGTTTTTTTCGCCAATTTTCTCATTAATACACTCAAAATTTTATTTAATTGAATATTTCAACTTTCCATTATTGTCAAGATATAAAACTTTTATAAGTAGCATCTAGGCCATACATGTCTGTACTTTTATATAAATTTTTCTTCGGTAGGTCACCCTACTCAGTTTTTCAGTACCTGAAGTGTTGCGAGGAATTCACAATTTGCATATACTCTTATGATTGTCATTTTTTGGTGCTCTTTAGCGGGTTCCTTTGACTAGACCGGATTAGGATTAACTCAAGTCGACTTATACTGATAAATCAAAAAAGTCCTCTGATGCATTTAAAGTGACTCAACTTATGAACTAAACTTGCCTTCGGAATATGACTCTACAGCTGCCGACAACACTTCTATAACAACTACAGAATATTATGCGTGCGTCAAGAAAGAGTAGTAACATGAACAATGATTACATGTATTCTTTCTGTGCGTACATCCCTTATACCAGTTGTCTAATGACCGCAAGAGCGCGAAACTCGGAGTAACAACTCATTTACTCTGTCACTCCAGTCACGCATACCACCTCATAGCGTACTTAACCCGTTCCATCATCACATTCAACAAAAAATCTGATATAACTTATCCTTTATACATTGATTCCGTGAAAAAGCGACTATTCATAAAAATACCAACCTGTTGTAGCGGATAACCTACGTGACCTTTGTCTACAGTAACATTCAACAATGTCTTACCAGCTTGCATTTACAACTGTCTCCACAGATACATGTAACAAAACTGAAAAAAAACTCTAAAAAGTGTCGTAAAAGTTAAGTCTCCTTGTATCTCGCCATTCAAAAAGTCTCAAAAACCCCAAACGCGCCCTGGCAGTCTCAAAAACACAAAATAATATCACTCTGTAAACACACTCGTGATGTTAAAGATGCGAAATAGTACACAGGTGAGAAAAAACAGACACCCTTTTTTAGATTGAACATCTGTACTTGTCAACAATATGCTTAAATTCAAAATATTCAGTGGCAAATCATGTCAATTAAGACCGACACACCATTCAAGAATTTCAAAAATTGACATCATCAAATATAATTGATTATAATTACAATTGATCGGTTTTATACGCATAACATGAGAGTCGTTCTGCATTACATAATTTGAATAATAAACATCCATCTTTTGTGCCTTGTTTTCAGCATAGCACATAATGCCACAAACTGATGGTTCTTTTGCACCTCACTCGGTGGCCTCTTCCTATTTTTTGTGACACACACACAGATAAGTCTCGTTGTTTCTCGCCATTCCGAAATGGTTTACCTTACACAATTCTTGAAAAAAAACTGTAGTTGATTGTTCTGCTAATATTTTACTCCACACGCCATAATGAATACTTCTGGGATGAAATCGTTGTTCCGTCATTGATATAAAAAACAGGTCCATCAACGATGTTATTTCAAGCGTTACGCATATTTACTGTACGAGTGTATATATGTGTGTGTGTATGTACAGATATGTATTTGATATGTGTCTATCGTTGCAAAAAAAGAATGATTATGAATAAGTACCCAATACTCACATTGATATGACTTTGTATTGCTTCGTGAGAGACGTATTTTCCATTTGATGTGAAGTCAATGACCAAACTGTTAGCAAGACGGCCATGGCGCACGATACGATCATCCACACAAGCGCTTTTGCTTTTATTTTCCCTCCAGTCATCTTCTATACAATCGAGTAGACACACTTTGAAGTATCAATGTAGGATAGCTGGAATAATTGTGAACATTACAAGTTTTACAAATCCCCCCCACCTACCTAGAGATGTAGATACTTGTATGTATGTATGTATGTATGTATGTATGTATGTATGTATGTATGTATGTATGTATGTATGTATGTATGTATGTATGTATGTATGTATGTATGTATGTATGTATCTATGTATGTATGTATGTATGTATTTGTGTGTGTGTGTATGTGTTTATAGGAGGCATCATGGGCCAGTGGCTAGAGCAGTGGACTCAC
>LD345968.1:112919-126950 GCA_001465055.1 Ptychodera flava
TGGATGGAGATGATGAATTCAAGAACTTATTGCTGGTCTTGTGCGGTAGCCAGCAAACAGAACACTAGCCCAGAAAGTTTGAGCCGTGGTTGGCGGGCTATGACGTATTGTCACATGTCTGGTGACGTAGGAGAAGAAGCTAAAAGACGGCAGCGCATGGGGCCGCACTGGAGTGCAGTCGATTTTCGAACTTTCCGTTCAGACGTTGTGAACGTCCGAACCGACTCAATATCAAACCCTTTAGTGTGGGTGAGACTCAAGGACATTTTGAGAGCATTCATATGTGGTAAGAGAGACAATTCTGACAGAAAGATCCATCGAGCCCCGACCAAGTGTGGGCGAGTGACGTAGCTAGGAGTGAAAGGACAGGCCGGAAGCTTGGGCGCGAATATGAACTCACCTGCCTTTATGGAACTTCTGTGCACCTTCAACGCTACGCCGCGCTACCGGACCGGACGTCAGGAACAGTAACGATCAGGTTTAGTAGATATACACGCTTGTAGGATAACAAAGATCCTGTCCTCGTCCTTCGAACCGTGTAAACTTTACTTACGAATCCGAACTTCCGGCGGAATCGAAATCGTACTTATAATAATCTCACACACACGTGTAAGTCGATTTTGTATGAGTGATTCTTCGCCGCTTGGAGGGACGTTTATAGTTTGGATCGTAGGTAAAATTGGTTTGAAAAGTAGGCGATTGTTATTTCCCTACAAAAAGGCTTAGAATAGCATGAGTGTTTGTACAAGTTGTCTGACACTGAAATACTGTTGTATTAGTTTGATAGAACTACAAGTAAGTTCAGATTGACGTTAGAGTTTACTGAATTTCACCAAACTGTTGTTTTGTTTAAATATCAGTTTTGAGCCAAGCCTCGCTTTTATAGGCTACTGTTGTTTTCTGTACACTTGCAAAATTACTACAGTGTGTTCAAACTTTGAGATAACTTTTATTTGCCATAGTGACCGGAAATACTGTAGAGTTGTCACTATTAGACTGCTGAGTTTGTTTTGAGTGCACATCATATATGAACAGAGAACTTGTGTATTATTATGTGTTATGAGTAAAGCCAGTTCAAAGACATTAAGGCTTACTAGCACATAGCTATCATATTTTCAGTGTTATTCCAACAAATTGTGACATCACGGAAACAATTTCTTTGGTGTGTTACAGTCAGTCTTTGCTATAGTTGTTAGCGAGTTGTCAATCATTGTGCAATACAGGGGTATCTGCGAATACTCGCTGTTGTTGTTGATTTATTCTTGGATAATAAATATTGTTGTTGGCGGAACTGTTATGCCAACTGATATAATTGTAAGATCGCTTTCTGTTGTACATTGAGAAGTAAATACCACCTATCTGAGCGAACTATTGCGACCAGGTTAAGAGGTCGCGGTTGAATAAGTGAGGAACATTTTTAATTGTTAAATTAGGCACAGACTTCCATGCCGTTTGACAATATATTTTCTTATAGTTACACCTGGCACAACTTAAACAAATTTTTGTCAACTCTCAGGTGTGACACTTGGAACACAAGTAAGTACAACAAGCATCCTTAGAGTTAGGTGACTGTGAGTCTGAACAAAAATTTCATAATAGTCGCGCCAGCGGCTTACTGACTACGCATGCGCGTATTCATAATATACTATGCGAGTAACCGGAAGTGTACCCTTCTGTCGTGGGCGCCGCCATGTTTTTTTGAGTGCTCGTAAATAAACGAATTCCAATCGTGCTCTCTTTTTTTTTTTATAACATGCCATTAATGAAATATATCTTATTTATTGACGAGCAAGTATTATTTTCCACCCTGTCGCTGATACAAAATTTCTTATCACGCCTAAAAATTAAAAGAAGAGAGAAAACTGTCATGCATATGAACGAGAACATTTGCAAAGAATGCTGGGATTGAATCTTAGAAAGGCGCCCTCTGTGCCAGTAACTATGTGCAAAATTTACCCGTTTTTAGAAGTAACGCTGGTTTACAGCTTACAATATCGGAAGTTGGGCGGTACAGTTACTATTGCAAAGCTAATGATGGCACAATACGTCCCTTGTTAAACACAATAGATAGTAATCATGATAAAAATTGCAAATTTATGTCAAACTTTTTTAGACATAATAGAAAATCTATAGGGGGCCTACCTGCAGGGTCTGACATCGTGTACGTGAACTGTCATCAGAGGGTAAACCGGTCATACTTGTAGAAACGTATATAGAAAGTAACAATTAATTCTATTTTAGCTTTTATGATTACTAATCATGAATCGATACAAATAACATTTTTAATCTCAACGCCTGGCGCGACACCAAGGGCTGAGCCCTATATAATATTAAACAATATCAATAAACACCAGACCAGTACATAATGTACCACATGTACAGTGTGATAGTAATCAACTGGTTGTGTTATGAAAATAGATTGTCCCCGGCGTAGGTTTATGCATTAGGTGGTGATAGGCACCAGCAAAATAATTAATTAAAATAACAAGATCTCAATTATAGTTGTCTCTCAGAAAACAGATGCTAAACATCTCGGTAAAAGTTGAACTACTGTCTCTTTCATACAATTACAATTATTGCAGTAAGAAGAGTGAGTAGCGTAACAAATCATAACAGCCTTGAGGGCAAATCCTTCCAAGTGTCAAATAATACTAGTCCTTAGCACCGTTCTTGTTGAGTTAAAAGCCCCATTAGCTGTCTATTTATTCTGAATTCGATGTATCAAGTACTTTTTAGCAGACTTCTAATAGCGCTGATCTCGATGTCAGGTTTGTCACTAAATATAGCTGCATGCGAGACATCGGACACCGCTGCCTGAAATTCGGACAAGCGCAGCTTGTAGTGTGAGCCATAAATCCATATGAATTAGTGTGACTTTTAGTATGTATTATAACACGAGCAGATTTTATTTTCATCGTTCTCGCGGAAAATGCTGACAAATATTTATTTTATATTAATGAATAATTAGACGGAAGCGTTTTCAAACACCATATTTGATTTGCCTTTGTAGGCAAAAGGAAACAGATTAAAAGTATACCTTCGAAAACAGTTACGTGGCGCGCTGGTGGCGGTGATGTATTCTTGCCGAATAAACATGCGTACTGACTTATCTGTTCCTCTGGACCCTGCAGAATTCTTAAGCAAGTTACACCGATCTGAACTGACAAAAGACACAAGGAAAATTTCAGATAACACGTCTGGCGTTTTAATACCACCAAAACAGTGTGACAAACATCATAATAGATTTGCACTATTCACATATGTTAAATTAGTCAAAGATAATATTACCTTTAAAGTGAAAGATTGTGACGCAACTTCAAAATATCAGATAAACCCTTTCCATGGCAGATAACGAAATGCATCAAAGCACCCAATTGTTGGGCTGTTACAATGATTAGAATATTCTCAAACGAAACCTGTTCAAAATGAAAAACTTGAGAAGTTTCAGAAGTTGTGTGATAACCTGATCATGCTGACCACGCACTCGAACTCGCGATTATATTGTGAGGGCGCTATTGCGTATGACAGAGGAGAATGACATCACTGCACTGCACCAATGGCTGTGCCATCCGATTGGCACGTATTGTACTTTCAACATTATGCGAACTAATTGACGGGTGATTATGCCGTGCCTTTTTTATGTCATCAAAATGTTGTAATGTTAGTAATAATTTAACAAAATCTAGAACCATTTTGTTACATTTCATGACTTTATCTCGAAAAAAATATAAACGTGTGATTTGTCGTAAAAAACAAACTTGAGCCAAGTAACAGGGAAGAAGCTGCGACTGTTAATGATTTCTGCAATATTTCTTTGCAATATAACAACTAAAGTTTCTTGCTGTCTCCCTACAGCATGCTAAAACACTCAATATTTAGTTTGTCGACAAAGCCTGTAAATATATAAATACAAATATGTATTTGGTGATAATTTAATTGGAGTTCAGACTGGCAATCAGTTGTCAGTGATACAAATGCATGGTACACATAAATAGGCTGTGATAGCAAGCTGAATACTAGACAATTCAACATGCTGTAGGGAGTAGCACAAGAACGCAGTTGTAAAACTGAACAAAAATATTGCCAAAATTATCAACGTTATACAGCTACTGCCTATGGGTAGTGTCACTATCATTAATGCTCTGCTACTGCAGTGTCACTGTCACTGCATACCTGAGCAATGATAGAGATACCTCTGACTCTGATGTACATGGTAGAGAGTTTGGGTCAAATGACGGTCATGACAGTGAAACATACTTGTACACAAGATCAAGCCAGAGAGCAACACATGGAAGAACACATAGAAATTTTTGAATTCTGGCATATTAGAATAATCAAATATTAAAGAAAAAAGATAGGGTCACCATGCTTGATTTTCTAAATTTTCACATTCTTGTTATAAAATGATACAGAAGTAAAACTTTGAACAGTAAAGACTAAAAGAAAAAATATATGACCAAATGGAATTATTTATTTTTTAACCAAATTTGCAATTATTACACCCAAAATTTCAGGGATTGAAACATTTATTTGATGGAATATTTTAACCTTCCAGTATTGTCAATTTTAAGAAGTATCTAATCCATATATGCCTTGTAGTTTTGAAACAAATTTTGGTAGGTCACTGTGCAATATGGCAATTAGCCAGAATTCACAATTTGCCTACTCTCTCATGATTGTCATTTTGTGTGCTCTTCAGCAGGAGCAGTTGATCTAGCCAGAGTTGGATCAACTCAAGTTGGCTTTTAGACGAATAAATCTAAAAAATTCACTGATGCATTTAAAGAACTTGCCTTTGGAATATGAGTATAGTAGTGTTGAACACCTGTGAGCAGAACGGCGCAATACATATTTATTTTTTCTACGCTATCATCCTTTACAAATATGCGGCCTGTGATAGTTGGGGGGACATGAAAAATTTTGACCATGTAGAGGGGGCATTTGAAAGTTTTTTTAGGGTACTTAGGGAGGATCTCAAAAAAATAAAATTTCAATCGAGATTCCTCCAGCCCCGCCCAATCGTTATTTGTGAACGCAGCCTTATTGCACCAGCAGCTGTCTATGCATAACTTTCAGTAACATCACTAACTGATTGCACTCCTGAAGGAACCAGGCTGAAATCTTGTTCAGTGTTGTGTGGATAGCTACTGTAGTCACGGGGGCTCCCTATTCTTGTTGTTTATTTGTTATTTGTTTATGAATACAAACTTTGAGTAAAGAAAAATATTTCCAAAACGTGAAGATGTAATTTCCTTTGAAATAATGCAATAAACAAACATAAAGTGTAAAATGAAAGCCAGGTGGACAATGCCAACACTCTGCCCTAATTATCATCACTCTACTAGGGCTAATATTTTCTTACTTTCTCAGGTGGCACATGCCTGTCTACCTTCGTGGCCACGCATATAAATTTCAACTCGACTCGCCGAAACAGCTCCTCATTCACGACCGGCGACAAGATAATGTGCATGGTGTGAACTATCAGTAAATACACTCTCGCAAATACGCCCTTATTCACCTATCATTCTCGCATACCGCAGAAAAACGGCGAATTTGGACCGGTCTTTCAACGTATCGAACAGCATTTCAGGTGGGGTACGTTTTCCTGGGATACCGTGGGAAACCGACTGGGATTTTAAAAGAACCAATCACGAAACCTGACAGATGATTGTTGATTTCAACAACCGGTTCTAGAAATCACTATCGTACGACTGGTATTCTCACCACTGCCCCACTGTTTATAATGAAATTATAGATGTAGTCACTGAAAGTGTAAGAAAATTTATACGAGTAATAGAAAAGGCCCAATATGTTTCGTATCTGCTATACAAAAAGGCTGGAGAGGTGTCTGATCCCTTTAGCATCTCTCTGTAGAGGTTGTAGTTGTACTCATGATAAGGTTAAGGAGTTACAATTAAAACTCAATGGTTCTCTTATTGCTATACGAATGTAACAGACAAGAGTTGGCTTAAACCATAGACCCTAAAAAGACACCCCATCTTTTTAGGGTCTATATTTAAACCATACTCTTCTAGCATAAATTCTCCATGTGTTTCGATTGTACGGTATGATTAAATCTCTCTCCTAAAACATCGTGAAAACCAGATTACTGATAAACACCGGAATTACAAGTCAGACATTAATTCTGTCGATAAGCTAAATAACCCGAAAAAAATCAAATACGGATCAACACTATGCGAAAAATACTAAGCCTCTATGATTCTTTGAGTAAATTTCGAACAGTCTGTCAGAAAACCGGGTCAGTCTATGGTTTTGAACATTGTAAGTTCAGTTGTTTGTTATACACCACTTTAGTCATCGGAGTTGCATCCATGAAGAACAAGTTACAATAGTCAGAAGTCGGCTCATTTTCACATTCGTCGGTAATTCCCTTCTTGATGTTGCGATATTTAGCAAGATCAGCCTCGAAGTCACCATCGTAGTTCTTAACCTTTTCCCAGAAGGTTTTGTTGAAATGGTTGAACAACTGCATGTCCGCAATTGCTATCTTGTCTATGATGTTCTTCATTTTACCAGTTATCGGCGGAAGTCGATTTTTGTTGACATTTTGAGGGTAATAAACGATATCTTCAAATTCCCAACACATCATGTTTTTCAACAAAATGAGGGACTCATCATAGTACTCAGTCAACAAAACCAGATCCAACTCCTTGTCAAGCTGCCTGATGTTAGCATTCAGAAGTTCAAGTTTTGTAGCGCATACACCCAGTCTGTGTGACAACTGACTTCCTTCGCTGGACTCACAGCAATTTTGTTCGGTGTTATCCGGGGGTTCTAATGATTTCAGGTAAGCTAAGAAAGGATTAGACTCTGAAGGTGAATTGCGTAAATGTTCAAACTTATTAGAATAGAAAAAATTTGACCTAATCCTAGTGTATGGTGATCTCAATATGGTGATGTATTTTGCATCCTTAACGATTTTTTCCATTTCGGCACGGCGGTAGATGATTTGATTTGCAATTAAATCAAAGCCTGTAAAATTCTTGCAGTTGTAGCGCACAATATTATAACTTTTAGAGGACAAATTGAAGTTTATTACTGGTGACCCCCGTTGTTCCAAAGCTGCAATTAGCCCATTCTTAAGTCCGTATCTAAATAGAATACACGCAAGCGTACTACTTCCTGTTTTGACCGTTTTGATGTAAATGAACTTTCTGACCGGTTTACACGGTTTTTCTTTCTTCGGTGAGTGCTGGTCCGTGCTCAAGGCCTTAAGTTTAAGTTCCTCATTCGGCATACTGTTTATCATCTTACTCTTCCCCCTGCAATTGAAAAAGCTGATTATTTAGCTATATCATTAATGTATTCAAACATGTATGTATGTATGTATGTATGTATGTATGTATGTATGTATGTATGTATGTATGTATGTATGTATGTATGTATGTATGTATGTATGTATGTATGTATGCATGCATGTATGTATGTATGTATGTATGTATGTATGTATGTATGTATGTATGTATGTATGTATGTATGTATGTTTGCGACGCAGACACACGAGTGAGGAATACGGGGTTATTATATATTTATCAGCCGAAGCTGCTCTTGTGGATAATTAGCGTCTCTCGTAGGGCTTTTTCTGTGCGAATTACAAGGAAATAGGAAAGACTATGGACTTTTAATGCAAGACATTTATTTGGTACTTAATATAACATCAATTTGAGTGAAAAGTCATTCATAAAATTATTGGACGTGCAGCAGGACGTCGCAACACTCAGCCGCGGCTACCGAGAACGGGTTATTTTCGTCAATATTCGAACACCATTCAAAGAATTCTGCCTTGCAAAAGTTTTATGAAATTTTCAAAATTACCGATTATATATTACGTTTTACGAAATTATCCATTGTATGATTAAAGTTTTATGAATAAAATGAGCTTGTTTTATGAGCTTGTTTAATGAAGAACAGTGTTCGGCTGTGAATCGATCGGTAAGACAACAAGCAACGATTCTTTCTTAGCTCAGACGCGAGACGACGGAAGTTCAACAACAAGGTACAATACAGTAAACGTACGTGATGCACAATATGCATGGACAAAACAATAGCTTGCACCTTTAAATAGCGTTTCTTCTGATGAGTTTAAAATCATGAGTATCGTCATCGCTGTCAGGAATGATCGGAACGCTCTTCGCTTCCTCGGCTCGACACGGGGGGCTCGACTCGTTGACTGCCGCGGCAGCATTGATCGTGATGTTGAACTTGAGACCCGTCAATGTTGCTTCAGAAAACATTCTTACCGCTGCAGGGATGATTGGTACGTGTCTTGGGTTATCGGCTATACTTATTGTGTTGTTTGGTGGACATCAACAGGGGCTCTTTTGACGAGGTAGACAACACAAAATGCCGGTAACATACCGTATTAAAATGTCAGTGGTGTAGAGATCAAACGTTTCAATCGCAAATCAACGACAAAGAAACACAAATTCATAAATATTCTAGTACCGACGGTATTTTGTATTTTACACATATATTTTTATATTCCATATTCCCTTATGCTTCATTACCCTCCCACTTTTGCATTGCAGGGATTTGAAAATAAGTTCTGAAGAGTAGATTTTTTGTTTACGTTTTAAAAGTAGCCCGGGTCCCATATCCACCACATGTGGAATATGGATTTACCATAGTCATATACCTATAGTGTGACGTCATAATATAGGGATAACTGGGTCTATGTATGTCATAATGACATTTAGATGTATATGAAATACAACTAACAGCAATATAAGTGTAAAAAACACATGTGTAGATTGTGTTGATAAATTAAATACTTGAACATCACATGTAAAACAAGAGATTGGGGTTAATATGAAAAGAAATATTCTGAAAAGTATTAAAATGTTATGTTTGTAATAATTATGTTTGCTTAGGGGTGTAGGATCAGAAAAAAATCGTAGCTATTGTTATGCTGTTGTACTATGGATTTTGAATTCTGTTATGTTAGAATAAACTATTCATTTCAAGTTCATTCAGTGAATGAAATGTTCACATTCTCATCGTACATAAAACAAAAGTAAACTTTTGAACAGAAGACATTCTAATATACTAAAATGAAAAATGTGTGGATAAACAATTTTTTGATTTTTTCGCCAATTCTCTCATTATTACACCCAAAATTTCAGAGATTAAAATTTTTATTTGATTGAATATTTAACTTTCCATTATTGTCAAGTTATAAAACTTTTATAAGTAGCATCTAGGCCATACATGTCTGTACTTTTATATAAATTTTTCTTCGGTAGGTCACCCTACTCAGTTTTTCAGTACCTGAAGTGTTGCGAGGAATTCACAATTTGCATACACTCTCATGATTGTCATTTTTTGGTGCTCTTTAGCGGGTTCCTTTGACAAGACCGGATTAGGATTAACTCAAGTCGACTTATACTGATAAATCAAAAAAGTCCTCTGATGCATTTAAAATGAATCAAGTTATGAACTTGCCTACGGAATATGACTCTACAACTGCCGACAACACTTCTATAACAACTACAGAATATTTATGTGTGCGTCAAGAAAGAGTGTTAACATGAACAATGTTTACATGTATTCTTTCTGTGCGTACATCCCTTATACCAGTTGCCTGATGACCGCATAGAGCGCGAAACTCAGAGTAACAACTCATTTACTCTGTCACTCCAGTCAATCATTATATATATATATATATACATACATATATGTGTATATATATATATATATATATATATATATATATATATATATATATATATATATATATATTTATAAACATCAGAGACTATCTGAACCTACCTGACTGTACCAACCACTTCAATAATATACCTAGTAGTAGACTTTTCAATGTAAAAACGATTAGCCACGTATACCACCTCATAGCGTACTTAACCTGTTCCATCATCACATTAAACAAAAAATTTACATTACTTATCCTTTATACATTGATTCAGTGAAAAAGCGACTTTTCATAAAAATACCAAGCTCTTGTAGCGGATAACCTACGTGACCTTTGTCTACAGTATCATTCAACAATGTCTTACCAGCTTGCATTTACAACTGTCTCCACAGATACATGTAACAAAATTGAAAAAAAACCTCTAAAAAGTGTCGTAAAAGGTAAGTCACCTAGTATCTCGCCATTCAAAAAGTCTCAAAAACCCCAAACGCGCCCTGGCAGTCTCGAAGACACAAAAATAATATAATTCTGTGTACACAAGCTCATGATGTAACAGATGCGAAAATAGTACACAGGTGAGAAAGAACAGACACCTTTTTTTAGATTGAAAATCTATACTTGTCAACAATATGACGAAATTCAAAATATTCAGTGGCAAATCATGTCAATTAAGACCGACACACCATTCAAGAATTTCAAAAATTGACATCATCATATATAATTGATTAATTACAATTGATCGGTTTTATACGTATAACATGAGAGTCGTTCTGCATTACATAATTTTAATAATAAACATCCATCTTTTGTGCCTTTTTTCAGCATAGCACGTAAATGCCACAAACCGATGGTTCTTTCGCACCTCACTCGGTGGCCTCTTCCTATTTTTGTGACAGACACACAGATAAGTCTCTTTGTATCTCGCCATTCCGAGATGGTTTACCTTACACATTTCTGAAAAAAAACTGTAGTTGATTGCTCTGCTAATATTTTACTCCACACGCCATTATGAATACTTCTGGGATGAAATCGTTGTTCCGTCATTGATATAAAAAAACAGGTCCATCAACGATGTTAGTTCGAGCGTTACGAATATTTACTGTACGTGTGTATATATATGTGTGTGTGTACATATGTGTATTTGATATGTGTCTATCGTTGCAAAAAAGAATGATTATGAATAAGTACCCAATACTCACATTGATATGACTTTGTATTGCTTCGTGAGAGACGTATTTTCCATTTGATGTGAAGTCAATGACCAAACTGTTAGGAAGACGACCATGGCGCACGATACGATCATCCACACAAGTGCTTTTGCTTTTATTTTCTTTCCAGCCATCTTCTATACAATCAAGTAGACACACTTTGAAGTATCAATGTAGGATATCTGGAATAATTATGAACATTATAAGTTTTACAAATCCCCCCACCTACCTACAGATGTAGATCCGTGTATGTATGTATGTATGTATGTATGTATGTATGTATGTATGTATGTATGTATGTATGTATGTATGTATGTATGTATGTATGTATCTTAATATATGTATCTTTAATATATATATATATATATATATATATATATATATATATATATATATATATATATATATATATATATATCTTGAGTAATAGGTACCAAAAGTATTCGATGACTCCTCATTTCCATGATGGAAATTGGTTATATGGTGATGTGCATTCTTTATATTGTAATATGCATTTCTTACTTTGTGATGGTCATTCCTTACATTGCGATGGGCATTTGTGATATTATGACGGGCATTTGTGATATTGTGATGGGCAAATTTTTAGATTGTGATGGACTTCCCAATATAACAAACGCACATCACAATATAAAATATGCACATTATAATATAATGTAGTAAATGGCTATCAAAATATGGGAAATGCCTGCACAATATAATAGTTAAAGTTCACCATATCATAACAAATACGCATCGCATTATAAATAATGCATATCACAATATAAAGAATGCCAGTGTGCATCACAATAAAACAAATGCACATTACCATATAAAAATACACAATGTAATATATGAATCAAGATGTAACAAATACCTCCACAATATGTACAGTACAAATTACTGTAAAAGTAACTCCGCCTCTCAATAAAAGTGTAAATAAATAAGAAATGCCTAAAAGATGTAAAAAAGTGTCTGTTAATTCCGCCATCCTTCACATGTATACTGATGATCAAACACTACTTACGAAGGGAAAGTGTATTAGTAAAGTCAATGATGCTGTAAATTGTGATATTTTACTGTATTCCTATTGGATAACCAATAATCATATGCGTATAAACGCAAGGAAAACAAAGTGCATTTTGGTAATTTCACCTTTTAAGTTAGGTCATTTGAATAACTCCGATGTTTCATTGACTGAAGAGACAGCTGATACCAAGATCCCCAAAGTTATTCAGGGTAGATTTTAGGTATATCTTTGATGAAACCTTATCCTGGGATGTTCATATTGCTAATTTATGCAATAAATTGAGAATGCGCATTGGATTTTTACGTAAACTTCGTACTTATATTCCTTTTGATCAGCGTATAGTACTGAATTATGGTCTACTCCAGAGTATTCTTGATTATTGCTCTGTAGTTTGGGGTTACACAACAGTTAAGAATGTCGATAAAGTGTTATACTTCAGAAAATAGCTCTACGTACACTTTTTGAACTTCCGTTTGATTTTCCTTCAGTAGGTTTATTTTTATTACTTAATGGCATGTCTGTCAGACAACGAATATTTTACTTCACCGCAATTGAAACATTTGAATGTTTGAAAGGGTATGGTCCACAGTATTTATCTGATTTGTTTACCGTTCAAAGTGATGTACAAGGTCATCGTACACGGTCTACTTCTCGCCAGGATTTTTATGTACCTAGATGCTCCTCAAAATATGGTCAAGTTAGCTTTCAATACCGTGCTGTAAAAGTGTTGAATGCGTTACCATTTGAAATCAAACAAACTACTCTGTACACCTTTAAATGTGACTTGAAAGATAATGTAAAGATGAGTATTCCATTGTAGATGTAATTATTGTAATTTTGCTTGAGCCCCGATGAATATTACTGTACAAGTAACTCGGCCGCTCAATAAAAGTGTAAATAAATAAATAAATAAACAAATAAATAAATAAATTAACAAATAAATTAATGAATAGATAAATAAATCAATAAATCAATCAATCAATAAATAACCATCACAGTGAAATATATGCACATCACAATACGAGAAATACACAGTACAATAGTACAACAGAACAAATGCCAATGACAAGGTAAGAAATGCACAGTGTCATGCAAGTAATACCCATCGCCGTATGACAAATATGCATCACAATAGGCTTTCAATAATTAACAGCGCTCACGTTCGTGTGCGTGGCAAATTCCCGACGATCACTCGGTCCACACATACCTTCCGCGAAGTTATACAGGAATTTACCTCAGAAAAAGTTTCCCCAGAAAAAGTTCAACAAAAGCTCAGACGCACCAAAATTGATGACCTAGACGCAGGTTTGTCGTGACTTAGAAAGGGCAAAGAACAAATTCCATTTTTTTTTGTCAAGAGATGCCAAACTTGGCATGTGCATATGATCATTGAGATCGTCTGAACCATCATTTGATGGTTATTGTCAATGCCCACCACATCAACTTGGCCTTGCTATGATAAATTTGATTATACCGATCCCCATACTGCTTAATATATGATTACAGTAACAAAGTGGGTTGTTACATTTTTCTTACCGTAAGCCGCTGAACCAGGCACGTCCGACAGGCTGGACAGAAAGTCTGACTGTTCACAGTACTATTCATGCGCAGCTCTCCTTTAACAATGGTTGCCTAAGCATCGCCAGCGTCAGCTGGAAATGCAATATACATAATCCGATCATTTACCTTCCGTTTTCCAGCGGCCTTTCTGATTCCTTCCGTACATTGTGTGAAGCTGGTCTACACCGTGTAATGTATAGTGCTTCTTTCGACAATTGAACCTTTGGCTAAAGAACTTGGCGGACGTTTCGATATTTTACGACACACTGATGCAACAGCTGTTGAAATCGGCAATGATCAGCACTTGACATGGCTCCCTTTTAGGCTTGTGATATTTAATCTATTGGATGATTGAAAGGGACTCCGACTAAGTATAGTATACATTTTCAACAATCAATTCAGTAAATAACTTGAAGAAGGGAAAGTTACATCAAGAATATTGTTAGTTTCACCCCTCGCGTGAAACCCTTATTTCGAAAACATGTTGTAATTTGAAAGTAACACGTAAGTGCAGATGTGTCCAATTAATCAGAACGTATTCGTGGCAAAAAAGCAGTTTGAACTCA
>LD345968.1:139220-159645 GCA_001465055.1 Ptychodera flava
TCATCATCATATAACAAATATGCATCACCATATAGCAAATGCCCATCACAATATAACGAATGTGCATCACTATATAACAAATGTTCATCACATCATCATTTTATGTCTCTTAAGACAGCTACGGCTTTCCATAGAGCGGCACGAATAATCTTAACAGGTGTTAGGTCAATGTCAGCTTGACTACTGTGTGGGCAAGTCCACGGAAATTTTGAGATAGCGATGAAAATAGCGCCCGGTGGTGTTTTTGACAAAATTCAGACTTATTGTTATGATTTCTATGGGCCCTAGAATTCCTCATATTACCACAGAATGCTTCAGCCATTATTCACAACAGTCTGCATTTTGATTCAGGCAGAAAAATATATTTACAAAAATACTTGAAATTAAAGTTCAAACTAAACAAGCATCCATGCAGGTATCAATACTTAATGGTCTGCATTATTTTTTCCCTAACGATGTGAATTAGTGGTCTTGTGCCATGTATGTATGTATGTATGTATGTATGTATGTATGTATGTATGTATGTATGTATGTATGTATGTATGTCTGTCTGTCTGTCTGTCTGTCTGTCTGTCTGTCTGTCTGTATGTATGTATGTATGTATGTATGTATGTGTGTATGTATGTATGTTATTTATGTGCATGTGTGGACGTCACAGGTCGGTAATTAGTGTGTAGTCACTTTTGCTTTGTATCTTTGGTTGAATGTGGGAACATGTATTTGTGAAGACTCAATGGCGAGCTAAAAGATGAATATGATGACAATTGTAAAGCTCGGAGCTACAGCACAGGTTTCAAATACTACAGCGAGAGTGTATCATGGATTTTATATGATTTTCCGATAGCTTGTACAATATTCAGTTTCATTGATATTTTTTCCTTTCGTTAATTTATGCTCAAAATCTTTATTTGGAAAGGTCTGGTTCCGTTTGCTCTTCGGTTCGCGCATTCTCTGAAATGGCCTCTTTCAAATATGATCAAATCTCTAGGATATTGGGAAACTGGGCAGGCGATTTGTGCAGATATCCTTGTAAAAATTTAAGCAAAATTAATTAATCTCAAAGCAGCTTCACTTAGTTTAGTGTGTAGATTCCGATAGACTAGTAATCATATATTGCTTATTAATATATTGATTGCTGGGAGAGCTTATCTCGGTTTTTATTTCTTTTAATCAACAAGTTTAAGACTTCAAATACCAGATCAACATAGACAAGACAGGCACATTGGCTTAGATGCTGTTTCTAAGATTTAATGATTATTTCTCACATCGTCACCGAGGATCACTGTTTGACATTTTAACCAACTGGCACTGACTTGTAAATAATATGTGAAATTTGTTGAGAAAGAGCTGCTTGATTTTTCATAGCGTTTGATATTTTATGAATTAACGATCAATCCTCGATAGTATCTCTTCTGAATTTTGATTTATTTTGTCCCAGAAAACTACGTATTCCATCAAAGTCAGCGACCATGGGGTCGAGAAAGAAGACACAATCATCATTGATGAAGAGAAGAATGTAGAAATATTCCAAACTGTTGACTCCGATGATGCAGAGGTCGTTGAAGATTTTGATGCGGTGAGATAACCTTTACTTTGATAATAATAATAATTTATCAGCGTAAAGGCGATTGCCATATACATTTTTAGTGGAATTGATGACGTCGATTTTTCTCATTACTACTAAATACATCAAAGTCGATTGAGATGAGCAGAAAAGTGAGAGTACTAAATGGTGTTAATACAATAGGAAATATTCCCTTTTTGGTGTAAATATTTCCCCATCAATTTACTCAAGGGCTGCCGCTGGCAGATTGCTCGCCCCGCACCTGTTTCTGATAAGACTAAACTTTAGTCAGATTTGCTTTATTCAACTTTTGAGATCGAGAAAAATGAACAATAACCTGAAGTTGATCCAACACCCGATCATTGTCCGATTCTTGCTCAATGTACTGGTGGAATCACTAAAATCAGTAAAGTAATATGTTTGCGAATCCTTTATTTTAACATCTCCTTTACCGTTTGCAGGGTCTGGAAGGCATAATCCCAAGGAACGGTGACTCGTGTTACGTGAAACCGTTGAACAGTGGTGAGAACATCCCACCAGCAGAGTTGATGTCGAGGCTTGAAAGCTCCGAGTCTGAGGTGAGGCACTTCACAGTTAACGTCTCGAAGTGATGGGGTCATGACGGAAACAAATCATGTTTTCATGTCTAAAAACTTAGAAAACAAAATCACAGTTTTCTATATGCATGATGTCTTTTCCACATAAGACGTTGTCCATCCCCATATGATACAAAAATCTATTTCAAAATCTTATTTTCCCTTGGACACAACCGGACTAAACCTAAGTAAGTTCAGCTTAGCTCGGCTTAGCTGAACTTTACTGTACTGTAGTGTAGTGAAGTGTAGTGCAGTGTGGTGTGGTGTAGTGTAGTGTAGCGTAGTGTAGTGTGGTGTAATGTGTAGTGTAGTGTAGTGTAGTGTAGTGTAGTGTAGTGTAGTGTAGTGTAGTGTAGTGTAGTGTAGTGTAGTGTAGTGTAGTGAACTGTGCTGTGCTGTACTGTACTGTTCTGTTCTGTACTGTACGCTTCTCTACTCTACTCTACTCTACTTTGCATACTCTACTCAAGTCTTCAAGAAACCTACACGTCTTAAATCATTCAATTTGATATTACAGAATGTTATGCAAGAACAAGGAGACAAAGATGACAGCCTGTACGTACTTGCCGGTGGACCAATCAAAAACCGAGCTGTCGTGGGTGAAACCATAGCTGAGAAATGTGAAGGAAAGGACATTTATTGGCTGACGCTTGCTGACGAAGGACACCCGGGTCATGGTGAGTAGCTCTTGGTATTGTTCATAAATGCCTAACTGGATATGTTGAGGCTCAAAAACTGCTGTCCAGTTTTAACCTCATCATACTAAACTCTAATAGGTGAAACTAATGCTAGATTTTGTCCAACCGTCGCTTTGGCTACAGACTAAACATTACAATGCTAAAGGTTTATGTTGTTTGGAAAGCTGGTTGGAGTAAGTCCAATGAAATATTAGAATAAAACTGCATAGCATTACTAATAATGAACTTTTGACTATGCTGTTCACCATTGGCAAATTGATAATTTTAATTGTTTTTTAACTTTTTTTTAATCATGATGAGAGCGTGATATTGTTACGAGCACATATAAAACATAACTACTTGTAAGTCCATTGAATAATGTATGTTCGTTTAATCCTTTTCGCTTGTTGTTTTGCAAAATGAAATATTTGACTGGCACTGGCTAACGCTTTCTAGTGCTGAGGCAATGCATCAACAGAACGATCAACAGCGAATGTAAAATGACTGACAAGGCTTGTATGCAACTCATTGCTTATGCCGCGCCAGTGTTCATTTACGACAAAGTATAGCCAAGAATCAGAGAACAATGAAAACTTTCAGCACTGCAATTTCCTTTTAGAAGTTTTCTTGAGTGTCCAATAATTAAGCACGTAAAGTCTTGATAGGAAAAATCTTTCAAAACAAGCTTTCTGTCTTTCTGTCTGAGGGAATTCTTCATTACATGGGTCGTTTTGCTGGAAGATATTTACCTCACTTCTTAACAATCACGTGTGTCCAGTTTTCCTTTCAAACCAGCAACATTATATACAGTACACATGATCTGTACATTCTGTACAAATGTAGCAAACTTTATTGAATTCATTCAATGGAAGTGTATTTTAATCATCAGTGCTGTGTGATATGTATAGGGAATATAGAACCATACCACTCGTATTGAAGAACTATAGCTTCGCCAAAGTCGAATGCCCTACCCCGTCCCTTGTTACACCTAAATGTTGACATTCAACTCAGCCTGTATATAAAAAAGCAATGTCACTTTCCTCACTTTCTCTGAAATATACAAATATGCTTTTTTATTTTCATGATTACCAGGTCGCGTCAAACGAAGCTGCTACCTCTATTACTGTGTACGAACGTACCTGGGCAAGGGATGGTACTACTACCGTTGCTGGATAATCGATTATATTTGTTGAGTGGAACGCGGCTTCATATATCAAATACACATGAGTGGTCATTTGCATTTGTCGCCAAAAGGGAGAGTGTTGTTGGACAGTCTGGGAGGCAGCATCATGTTTTTTAATTTATTTGCATTTACGCGAGAAATATTAGCCACAGATAGTAAGCTCAAAATGCGTTGACACATAATTTTCGTCTTCCGTTCAATCTTCGAGACCATACTCCTAATTTTTGTATGAGTCAGTATTCTGTGATATAACGATATTTATGCAATAAAACAGATTTAAGCAAAGTAATCGATTCGTCCACCAACGTTTCTTGTATTCCTTGACAACCTTGAAATACCAGACTTATCATTGACACCAGAAAAAGTAGAGGTCTATGATCTAACGACACTGTCACTGAAGACAGTTTGCCTTTGCAAAATACAAGTTTGATCATACAGCCCCACACACCTAATCAGACTCAGAAGGAAAGGACGATGTAGAATGTAAAGTACCCTAGAATCAGAGTTCTACGTATCGTCATATTGACTGTTTTGATAGACACGACTGTCAATGACTATAAAGTGAACGCACAAGCAAGGGTATGACAATACCTTGCTGGTAAGTTCGTTGTTGGCTCTATCAAAATTAATCCGGTGATAATCTGGTGACAGCGCCCATAGATTTGTAACTTATTGCTTTGACACATTAGACAATCAAACGCATCAGATAATAGACAAAACAGTGGTAAAACTTAGCGTAAAATTATCACTGTACAGGACAAATGAATGACCCAGTGAAGGGGAAAAATAATTTTTTTTTACAAAACCAGTGTTAAGATATGACCAAGACACCCAAGGTTGGTAGTATAAACTTTTTTTGGGAATATCATAGTAAAAGTATTAAATAAAATCAACAATAACCACAATAAATCCGTGCTGAGACCAAGACACCTCACCCATTGGGGCGGACTTTTTCGATAGTCTTTGTGCTTTATGCCGGTAACAAGCACGTATCACTTTTTTCATGTATAAAAAGCAAAACTGATCACTGAGAAAAAAACTTTAAACAAGCTTACTTACCCTGACCGTAAGAAAAAGAAACGAGGCTGTAGAGTTAGAGGATAATGTTATGCAAAAACCATATCGAGCATGATGTTCTTATGTAGGGTTCTCTAATATATTGTGCTTGGGTGGCAAAGAGAGAAAGAAAGACACCTCGCCGGTTTCGGAGAACACATGTTTTAGCAATTTTATATATTCTTGTGCCTTAAAACTTGGAAAGACTATATGTTGTTTGCATGTGGTGACGAACATGACCATATAGGGACTATGTTCAATATAAATGTAGTGTAGAGCTTTGCAGAACCTGAAAGCACCATAGGATAGTAGACAAGAGATTACTTAATTTAAAGTCGGCGACATATCCCATCATTATAGCCGCCTTAATTTAAATGGTAGCCTTTAAATTTGGCAAGAGCAGGCGGAAAGTGATGCTGGAAGGTCTTGTCACTTGTTAAATTTTGGTACGAAAAAACGTCCTTTTGGAATTTGACCTGTCACTGCGAGTCTCACAAAATAAAATCACCGATTTATTGAGACTATATCAGAGCGTTGTTTTGGCTGACTCAGGCCAACTTTATTCAGCAACATATACCGTGCATAATGTACAGCCTCTGTGTATGTGTAGGAAGAGGTTCCATATGGTTTATCAGAACCAAACGGTACTGATTAGTCTAGCAACTTAACATACAAAATTTGTTTCATGTCTTGACGGGAGAATACTGCAAATTATTGTCTGCAGGTCGTATAAGCCCAGAGTAATTAAATTCTTTGTTTTGAGTCCACGTGGAAATAATATATACTAAATGTAAAACTTGCGTCTGTAAACTTTCTTTGTTTACACTTGAACCGCTTACCCGCATTTCTTCCAAAATTTCTTCCAAAATTCCCCGCTTTATTTACATCCGTACAGGTTCTTCATACTAGGGTGTATGGAGTGACCGCGAGAACTAGAATAGGATGTGGTTGAGTGTATAGGAGGCGTTTTACATTTACTATATATTATTTCCACGTAATATGAGTGCATATTCAAGAATCAAAGCTGACATTTTGCATTTTATGTACGTCTTACAAAATCGGTAAACAAAGATTTTCATACAGCAAAGGTACGAGGTAGTTAACGTCTTCGTCAAATCACCGTGTGTTTCTTTCATGAAATCCCCCAAACACCTACAAGCACAGGGAATAAAAACAAAGAATTTAATCACTTTTGCCTCAGCATAAATTCCTAAACATTCTGCAATTCACAAACAGGTCATTGTAATCTAGATCACTATGTCTGTACTCTCAAACAAGCAATGATTCTCTCACACAACAACGTGGTGCCGTTTCATGTGATGTTGTGCTTCGCAGTATGGGTGTGAGAAAGTACCTGTTTTTGATCGTGTATACAATAAGTATGCACAACAGTTACTGCGAATGCTTTTGTTAAACTTTGTAATCGGGTTACTCTGTGTTCAGCCTGCTTATCAATTACTATAGTTTCATTCAGTATCATCACTTTTTCAAATCCCCTTGCAGTCTCTCAATATTTTCTCCTCGCCCACACATTCTCCCGCATCACACCCAGATAGAGGTTCTCACGGTCACTCCATACACCCTAGTATGAAGAACCTGTACGGATGTAAATAAAGCGGGGAATCGCTCACAATTTTAATTGGTAGGAATGTATTTTTATAGTTACTGTGTGACATGGTTGAAGTAAATATATGCTCCATGTTTAAGAAAAGCATTATAAGTATTTCGAAGCCATGAGGAACATTATTTGGAGATGGCGTAATATACTGTAAAATGCGCAAACTGTTTTCTGTCTATGAAGCAATGGGCACCATGAAAAGAGAAATGGCGATATTTTGATTTATATATTAGATGCGAAAAAATAATGGTTGACAGCGCACAGCATTGTGATGTATAGAATGGTGACCAGATGTCAAACAAGAGTCAGTGTAAAATTTGTCCAATAAAATTGCTTTAGCTTACTTCATTTTCACATATAGATCCGTGCTCCTGTTGGTATAGTCAAATCTTAAGGTCGCTTTTAGATAAGGTAAACCAGACCGAATCAAAGTGTTAATGAGCACACGTAAGTTTTCTTGCATTGGTTTCAATTTTGTCAATCTTCAATATCGTTTATATTTTCATGAAATGTTTGTAAGTGTCCGTACCCTTCAGTGTCTCTAACAACGTAAGACTTTGGTCATATCCCGTCGATTTCGAGAGGTTGCAATAGGTTAGGGAAATTCCTACTTAGAACTAAGGGGCCAAATAATCTACTGCGTTGTGTCCGTCACTACCTTAAGCTGAGACCAAGTCCAACGTTTACATAAAGCACTGAAGTAAGCATGTTACAAATACAAAAAGTAGATAAGAAACGGGGTAAATCATCTATACGGGAATATCGTTCAACGTAAGTGAACAACAACAAGGAATCACGTACGGGTCTACTTCATTGATGAATTACCTTAGCTGACAGGCATGAACTTGTGTTCGCGTATAATATGTTTCCAAGGAATTTCTATCAAATAAAATACACAAAGGGATCAAACCACTTGAAGGCAGACGCTATTGTAATTAAAGGACATGTACAGGGCAAATTGTGAATAGCTGACACAGACATCATTTTGCATTTATAACCTAGGGAGTCATTACTATTAGGCATCAGAACACTAGCGGTTAGAGAACCCCTCAGTAAACCTCCCTACTCGTATACAAAGCTGTGTATCCGGTAATCTATGCTCATACCATAAACAAGAGGGTGTATGCTAATATCAAGACAAAGGCTGTTGCAAACATACATATTTACTTAAAATGTGATACAATGACTCATTAACTGTCTCGTGTTTGTTGTGTCAACCAATGTCAATCGTTATATCGATATTTTTATAAAACGGCAATTTAAAAGCAGAAAGGCGAGGACATTTATTGCCTAACTTTCAATTCAGTCTAAAGTACACTTTGGAACATGTCCAACCAGGAAACAATACGACTTTAATGTACAAATTTATTGTCAGAGTTTTTGGGATTAAGGGAGAAACTTACTGCCGAGTGTGTTCACGCTACACATGCGCAAATGTACTGGTAGCCATAGAGTCTTCACCTTACACAAGACGAGACGTTTAGTTTAGTTAGCGGTCGATTTAGTTAAAACGTTTCACACAAAAATTTGGCACTGCCATTACTTGTGTGAAAAAAGCTAATCTCACACTCTTAAAGATACACATATAACACTTTTACGGTGGAAACCATTAATTCGTACGCTGTCTGCAAAGTCAGACCACTGTCGCTATCGATCATAATACCAGTTGGGGTAAATAACCGACCAAAAGTTTCTAAGAGTATCCTTAAACAACAAATAAGAGAGAGAGAGAGAGAGAGAGAGAGAGAGAGAGAGAGATATGCAAGTCCATCAACGTGCGAATTCGCCATCATTTTGTGATGAATACTTTCTGACACAGATTAAAAATGAATTTCACAGACAGAGGCTGTCGCAAACACAGGTGAACAGGTAGTTTTATTATCAAGCAATGATTCAGTCACAAACTCGTAGTGTTTGTGTTACCTGAGTGCAATTTGTATATCAAGACATTTATCAAAAAGGCGATTCTTTTCCGCAGGAAAGGTAAGGAAATTTATGGCATACCTTTTAATCAAGTAAATCTAAATTATTCTTTGGAACGCGTCCAACCAGGAAACATTACTAGTTTGTTGTTTTATCCTAAATCATCATCTGAATGCCGGGCAAAAGGTTGATTAGAAGTATCGCCCATGCGTAGTTTTTTTTTTGAATGAACGACCAAACAAACATTAAAAAGGAACAAAAATTGACTATACTGAAATGAAAATCATTTGATAAAATCTATTGAAGTGTTGGCACTAGATATGAGGCCAAAAAAACCCCACTGTACTCATAGTATGGGGTCCGGTTGAGGTTATAATGATTTGGTCAACAGATGTTCAAAGCTGCGCACATTCATTTCCTCATGCATTTAATATGAAAATGGCGATTTTTACATTCTTTGCCTAATTCCAAAAGACTAAATTTCGTCACTTGGAATATTTCCAACAAGGACATTCTTCCTGTTTGAATCAATCTATCTTTGGACAAAACTTGAAAAGATGCTTGCGATATGAGAAAATGACAATGAGAGGAAAGAAAGGATTGTCATGTCGTCCACCTGCGCTATGGACAGGTTAAGCGTCATAGTTCATCCATCTTTTGCGTAACCATGATTTTATCTATGAAAGTTTGAATTCTTTGTTGTATTTGACTGAATCTTCGTTACGTCATCACGGAATCATGAATCACACTTCCGAAAAGCTCTCACCATGAAGTTCACTAACGTAACTTCGTCGTGTAATCTCGTCTTAGTTCTTTAATTATTGCGCCATGTCTTGTAATTTTGTGTATTATTGGCACGTCTGGTCTGAATTCATACGTAACAAAGAGGTGGTGACCTTCCGAAAGCAGCGCCGCGGCACAAATCATGAGATAAGAGCAATGGTCATTTTGTCCAGTCTTTTGTCGTTTAATGTGAAATGATTAAAGCATTTACCACTTGACTGTTTGTACCGAAAAAAAAATCACCATTGAACATTACGAATTTCAAATAAGCTGATTCCAGATGTTACATTTGAAGTCAAGTGTCTTTAGGGATAGCCCATGATATTGTTTGGTGGGATGATGGGAACTGACTCGTTTGGGGAGATGATCACTTATGCGACTAGTTTTGTACGAAATGAGAGTGGCTGCAGTATTTGTGAAAAGTTTTGCTCTGCAGGTTTTGATTCGATTTTTACCAGCTCCCCTGTAGTTTACTACCAATCCAGCTTCAAGGGTTTTGCCATGAAAACTGTAACGTACTGCTTTTTACAACATAAGATTTGATATTGTATCAATGACTTCACGTCCATTGATTTATACACCCAAACTTGATGCACACTATATTAATTTCGCCCAAGAGTCAAGAAAGAGTCTGATAAAAAACCTGTGTACAGATGGCGACGTTTGCGAGTCTCATTTCCCATGTTGTTCTTCTTAGCCGACAGTTGCCTAGCAGCTAACGAGAGCAGCAAAGGTTGAGCACAGGTGAAAGCGTCACCTTCTCAACGTCAGATTTTAACAGATTGTCAGCACAATGTACATATGGAGATTTACGCGTCACAGGCTTTGACAAAATTCCTGCAACCATTTTTCGCTGCCCATTGCGCCAGACACTATAATCGTATATAATTCTAAGTTTATAAATTTAAGCTTTAACCTTTCGTGACGGTCGTAGGGAACAGACCACTTAAAGCGAAGCACAAACTTTGCAACTTTGTGTCATACTAATGTTTACATTTTTCTCCGCTTTCCGGCAAGTGGACAATGTTGCGTGTGCAAAATATCAACTTAATTCTAATATGTGTATTACGATATTCCTGAATGTTCTTGTTGGCCCGGCAGTTAGATTATTTTGAAGTTAGGAAGCAAGCTAATCTTGTACGCTTAACACTATATGGCACTTTTATGACGAAAACTAAATTTCTACGCTGTCTACAAAGTCAGACCACTAACGCTATCGATTATAAATACCAGTGGAGGTAAATAACCGATGAAATAAATGCATTCACGGATGACCAGTGTCAGAGAGAGAGAGAGAGAGAGAGAGAGAGAGAGAGAGAGAGAGAGAGAGTTTTACACAGTGCAAAGGAAACATGAAAATTTGATAGACATTTATATCAAGGCAGTGAAAGTGTCTGATTTTGATTGGAGAGTCTGATGGACTTTATATTATGAAGAATTTAACTACGTACTTTACAGCAAATTCCTTAATTTGAATGTAACCTGTCCGTGCACAGATGTTTGCCGCAGTTACCTATGTTATAAATGGCAATGATGTCATAATTTCAAGTTTGTCGTGACGGTCTTAGGGGCAGACGATCTTGAATTTGACCTGAAGGCGAAAATTATTATAAGGAGCTGATGACCGTACTGATCAACTGAAGGCGATAAGTTTGATTTGGTAGTCCATCGTCGAAAATGTCTGTTGTAGTGTAGTGTGGAAAATTAAGCGTGATTTCTTGACGGATTTTTTTCTGACACTGATCACGTGAATCTCTCGTTCAGAGACAAAGGCTGTCGCAAACACAGGCATGCAGGTCTTTATTCTAAAGTAACAAACCATGACTCTGTTACAATCTCGTGTTTGTGTCAATTAATGTAAATCGTTGTATCGAGGTATTTGTTGAAGTGCGATTTATAAGTTTGAAAGGCGACGATTGAAATATCTAATTTTCAATCAAGTGAAATTATCCAAAGTACGCTTAGGAACATGTCCAACCAGGAAACGTTTGTTGTACTAATTTTTTTTTTCAATTTTAGTAAAGTAGATTCCGTCCAACACAAATCTTCGTCAATTAATGTGCAACGCAAAATGGCGATTCGAAGCAACGTCCGTGCCTTTTTTGAAAATAATTACCACGGCAAAGCAAAGAAAAACGTTTATATTGAAATGAAAGTCGAACTGAGCGAACTCTTTGAGCTGGTACTTGTTGCTCCCTTTTGAAGGGTTTTAAAACTACCTCAGAATATCGCCGGTAAAACACATTATCCATTAATGCGTTGGCACTGGATATGACAACAGAACTCCTGTGATCAGAGTGTGGAGTAAGCTTGAGCTTATCGTGATTTGCTATTGGTCAGTACCTTGATGTGGACAAATAAAAAACAAACAGAAAGACACATACAAAGAGATATCTTGCAGTTACAGCAAACAAACATAATTAATAGAATTAACAGAAGACATTTTACCAGCACGCTTTATGTGCAACAAATCTGCTTGATAGCCTTCACGAAATGGGAAGACCGCGGTACACAGTAAATCTGACCAAGGAACAAATCATATCATAAAGATGACATTGTAAACGACGTTTAAGTCTCTTCGATGTGTTAAAGTAAGAAATGACACAAGAAACGTTTCGCACATAGATCACTCCGTGTTTTGAAAGTCTATAAAATGCAACCACAGCGTTTATTATGTACTGTCAGTCAAAATGTGTTCGTCCAGTTGTTACTGTATGCTCTGAGAGCATTAGTCTTACACATATATTGGTCTTCTTCTGTTACTGATCTGTTAATGCTATGGTTTTGGTTAATCAATTTGATATACTTGTTTTGTCAGTGTGTAAATCCCTTACTTCCCACTAGTACTAATATCCCTCATCAGTTCCACCAATGCATTTTTACTTTTGCGTAAAATTACGAATAAATGGAATTTAACAGAATGAACAACGTAACTACGCCAACCAACAAGGCTGCCCATAAAGAAGACAAATATTGAAATATTCTTTTGGGAAGCTTGCATAAGCTCAGGTTTTTTCATAATTAAACCGGCGAATTTTTTGCACGGTTTTAACATTTACATACAATAATATACTCTATCGAACAATAAGAAAGATCACCATCCTCAAAGGTTTTGTCAATGGCTGATATTCATATACACTTTGTGCATTTTAAACATAAACTATGATTAAACAGAGTCAAATTCATTGAAGAATGTACAGACATAGATCTATGTCTAAAATACACAAGAAATAAATAAAATCGTATTCCTAGTTTGTTTCTAAATAGCAGAGAAATCAACTTGACTCGCTGAGTAAACGACAGCAATTTAAAGTACGTACATTATGGAGGTATGATGATATTTGACAAGCGACGAGTTTATGATATGGAAGACACAATCATTTACTGTTGCAGCATCTAAATGCGAAAGTATTTTGGGTAATTGCGATTATTGTTACATGCGATGCTTTCATCCTCTCGACACAACCCAATTCAAACCGCATGCATTCCTACAGGTTTGTCGAGGTGTATGGTCCTAAATGAATTAAAAATAACGCCACCTATCTACCTCAGGTGACAAATATTTGCCCTGAAAATTTGGTTACACGGCGCTTCTAAAGGGATCTTGAGTTTTAGGCGAAAAGATTTATTTTGAAAGTATACTTTTTATAAGACGCCATAAATTTTGATAGAAAAGCGGACTTATGACGAATGTCCAGCTTCACACGACAACGGCATTGTTCGAATTGCGACATCGAAAGCGTCGGTACTATAAATTAACATATATCCTGTTGGGAACCCGCCAACAAGGAAACGATTTTCATGGTTACCTGCGCAGGCTATACTATATAAGAGTGAAAGACACCTCCACTCTCACCACATTGCAGGATAGGGTGAAAAAATTCTTAGACCTCAGGATCTTGACTAGAAAGTCAGCACGAGAAGAGACCATGAAGACTTTGGCGATACTGTTTACCTGTCTGTTTACAGGCGCTGTACTTTCCGCTCCGGCCAATTCTACAACACAAGGATCCAAGGTATTAATATCCATGGCGACTTTCCAATAGTTTGATAGTCTGTTAACAATTTGTTATCATCTGTACGGTACACTGTCTGGTTCCTATTGCCATGTGACTTCATCTTTTTCCCCTGTTTTATCATTCAGAAAAATGAGTACTCCGTCACTGTCACGGACAATGGAAAAGAGAAGGAGGAGGTAATTGTCATTGATGAAGACAAGAATGTAGAAATATTCAAGACTGTTGATTCGGATGACGCGGAGATAGTTGAAGACTTCGACGCGGTAAGATGATTTTTCTATTGGTCTGCCGCTTGTAAGTTGATTCAATGAAGAGTAATTTTATCTCATTTCACTACAATAATGACAGCGGTTTTTGCTAAAGAAATTTTTCTTAATCTAATTTTAAAACAGTATAAATAAAAGGTAAAATTGCCCTGTAAGCACGAAAATGCTGTATAAAGCTTTTCCATGTATAATATTAAAAAAGAAGACAGTCGAGTACATGGAACGCTAAAACAGAGAGTTCCGTTACAACAGGGATCCAACTTCGGCATATTATAAAATTCCGGGTCGGGGCAAAGAAATTGGAATGCTACCTAGTAGCATACCATTGACCTGTATTGATATAACATCATACCTTACTCTTGATCTCCGATCATTATGAAATGTTTTGTAGTAATCAGACTTGTTCTAGGCTCATGTTCTGTTAACTCCTATCGTTTGGATCACAACTTTGTCACTCTAAGTTTATTAGACTTGCTCCAAGTCTGTTGGCATATAAATATCAAAACAGAATAAATTGAAGGAATGAACTTCAGCAGACTGTCATCCTATAGGTGGTAGACTGGCGCTTAGATCGTAAGGTGAACTCCGTGGTCTGCCAGTACCTGCTGCCGAGAAAAGCCAGGCGACCGGGGGCCAGCCTACAAGTTTAATTGCTTCACAAATATCTCCGTTCTTCGACGAGGCCAAAAGAATGCTGACTAACAAATCATGGATTTGCAGCATAAGACGACCAGATTGTACAGTCTGTGCCTTTTGATTTTATCAACTGTCTTCTTTCTTTGATCAGGGACTTGAAGGCATAATCCCGACGAATGGACCATGCTATGTGAAGCCCCTCGACAACGATGAAAACACCGATCCAGCGGAACTTAAATCCAAAATCGAATCGGAGGTAAGATATACCGTCACTTTAGCTTTGTTGAGATATCTCCGGACGAAATGGTCAAAGAAAGCTTCGGCTTCGTGACTTTGCAACTAAAGAGGGAAGTTCGATAGATAGGTTGAAGCGTTTCAAATCCGATTTTCTTACAGCGTATACTATCACTCACAGTCCCTCTATCCACAGGGACTGTGCATCAGTGGAAGTAGGGGTGCCAAATGATTCAGGATATTGCTCCTGACTGACGAATAAGGATTTGTCAGAAAGGACGTTATGCGCAGGCGTATTTCAACAAAAATGTATAGCGTTCGGTCGGCTCCGCAGTCTTACTACCTCGTAATTAAGATCAACGTAGTTCTATAGGCCACATTAGCGTCACTATGTATTCCTCCTCATAGGGTTAAGAGGTCATAAATTTGATAGTCAAGCCATCGAATTACTTGACAGCTATAGTGCTTTATTCTTGCCTCTGTCCTTACTAGTGTGCTTTGCCAGCAGTCAAAAGGTTATCCAAACTTGCCAACGTCAAAAAAGCTATTATCAGTGTACATATTCATGTCTCAATCTTATTAACGCAGGAAGCCCATGAAAGCAAGGACGAGAAGGAGGGTTACTATACACTGGCCGGAAGACCAATCAAAAACCGAGCTGTTGTGGGTGAAACCATTGACAGCAAGTGCGAAGGGAGGAACATTTATTGGATTGCATCAGTTCCACATGGAGATGGAGGTAGGAGCTCTTTTGAAAGAAAATTGCAGCAAAACTTAAAATATTTATCGTGCAAGTGAACAGTTAGCTATTGTATATGGCAAGATAGTACCGGAAGCATAGTGAACAGTTAGGTATTGTATATGGCAAGGTGGTACCGGAAGCATATGAATTTGTTAATGTTAGGCCATTTATGCACAGGTAACCTTAACAGTTTTGATGATAATGTAACGTTACGACGGAATTGATCATCACGTTAGTGGTGTCACCAAATATTCCTAAATAAAAATTCACAACAAAATATCTTCTAGCTTTTTACAAAATAAAGAGAACTTCACAGAGGATCGCTATGTTCGTATACCCATCTACTTTAACCCGTTAACATCTATTGAATCACAAATCCGTTGAATTAGTTTCTTTCATTTTAATCTCATTAATACTATCTATCAGACTTCTTTAAAATGAAGTCGAAGTGACCTAAAGTAAGAGGTTTAACTCTGTCTGACAGGAAATTGTGACTTTCGCATGATAACGTCTTGTAGGCAATGCGTTAACGTGGATTGAAAGATATATTTTTTACAATTAGCACGCCTGATGAACATTCTAAAAATGAGTTATTAGGCTCGAGGTTGCAAGGTCACAGTAATTATAGTCATTGTACGAGAAATGATAAAATGATTTTTTCCCCTTCTTATATGGAAAATGTTGAAAGTGTCATTTATTAACTCGTTGTTTATCATCTTATTAATAACTTTTAGGTCGTGATAAACGCGGGTGCTTCTATTATAGATACTGTAGATACACCTACATAGGTTATGGATGGTGGCGTTATCGTTGCTGGTACATTTGGTACTGTTGATTTCCCGTCGTTCAATAGTGAAGGTGCCGGGGATAGCGTGACCGCATTGATGTTTTATTTTGGACTGGAATATTTCTCTCAAAAGTGACCGAATGGATTCATTGGCAAACACATTTTTTTACAACTGAAAATTTCGTCTGCAACTTGTACGTTGAAGTAGGTGCAAACATATGCACACATAGTGGTCTAATCTTGTAAAATAAAATCCACTCATAATTCTACTCTCCCTATCAGCATCAGACCTACCGTGCATTTGCCATAAGCTATACATTAGGTTTTGCCGCCTTAATCAAATATATCCCAGCAGTTTTTTCCAGATCTTTGTCAAGCTTTTGATAAAATGCTTTAGCCAATAAAATGTTACGTCCATTTGATCCAAAATTATCAAAAACTTAAAGAGAAAGTCAGAAAAATTGAATGTTGCATCAACATTTTGGTTGAAAAATTACAATCTTCAAAGGGTTTAATGATGTAGGTTACGCAGAAGTACTCCGCTGAAATGTACTTTTTCTTGGTTTTCCCTTTATTCACAATTTTGACATCTCTGTTTTGTTTTGAATAAAGTTGGTTCATAGACGTAAGTTTCCCTATTTTATCTCGACAATTTGTTTCTTTTTATGTGTGAATGTACCACGTGTAAGTTGTGACCGTAATAAAACAGTGAAGGTCTATGAGACGTGCAGTCTTACTTGGAATTTCAGACTGCGCCCACTGATGAGGGAAAGGTAAAGTTTAGCCTTGTCTGATATTTTGTACATGCGTATTGGACATCAACGTTATGGTTGGTTACAGTGTTATTTTTACCATCTGCTTTAGTTCTTCTTCCTAACGAGAAATGACGGTTTCAAGGAGGCAGTATATACAATATACGAAGCTCTCTATTTTAGGTTGACAACATGACAATAAGTATAATGCTATATACTGAATCAGACGTGTAAAATCTATAGAAAGTTATCTTAGGTCACCCTAGGGGTCACCCTGTAGCAAAGATGGGTAGCGAACTACCCTATGAAAGAAGCAGACAAGCAAAGTATTGTAAAAATTTGAGAGCTCACATATGTCACCGCATTAACCTTCTGTCCTTGCAATGTCGTTATGAGCCCCTTTACATTATCTCCTCCCGGGAAAAACTTGACGAGCCTAGAAAAGGCCCCTACCCACTAGGGTTTGGATTTTTCAGGAGACCCCATGCACCGTTCAAATGTCCATGAACAGATTTTATCAAAACTTTGTAAGTGTGTAACTGACACTACACTTGTTGGTGGCGCTTTATAACATATAGTCGCTGGAGTGACCATTCTCCGAACCAACCTAAACGGCAGTTACTATCCTTTAGAAAACTTTTCAGGTCACGCTTTTACTTGGAGTGGTAACAATAAGTGTCAGCCAGTTAAACGTACAAGAGCGAACATACCGAATTTCCGAGGTGGAATCCAAAAGCTTGTTTTGCAGCTTCTCTGTTTCCTTGGCCGGCTGCTTTTGGTGTTTGAGTCCATCCCCATTTTGACCAACACCAGCATCGTCGCCTGCATTTGCTTCAGCGGACATCAATTCATCGCCACGATCAACTGGCACTCCCTTGATTTCGTTTCCGATGTTTGCCATGGCATTGACGAAAAGTGGTTGCAAAGACTACATGATGTGTATAGTTGTATTGTGAGTGGTTTCGTGATTGGTTATACTTCAAAGACACAAGTAAACTTGACTGCTTTCGTTTTGTGTTACCCTAGGAATCTGTGAAACAAGCTGAACGCTCAAGCAGATGACACCATGTGTTGAGTTCCAAGGAGAAAAGATACTTACATGATCACAAAGCAGCAAATGAAACCAGGAAAAAATTCATGTCATTGCATGTTACTTTTAGGCTTCGTTTCTCGGAATTAATCGTTTCTTCGTTTCCCGTCCATCCGCCCGTCTGTAGACCCAATCTGTGTAGTGGTCGTCTTAACTTAAAGACTGCTCAACAAAATTCATTTTAGGCAAATGAGATGTTTGCACTCTAAGAACTGAGTAGAATCTGGAAGGTGTAGCTTGTACAATAAATTCGCTTGAACACCACAATCTTACATCGAAAACATTACAAATATATTCGTAAACATTAAGGAAGAGCAATTTTAAGTAAAGATAATACACTTTATAACATGCCAATAAATCATCTCCAGTCGATCAAACCACAAACAGGTCAGATTTATCTGTTTAATACCTGTTCCTGTTCGTACAGTATATCATCTCATCAAACTGGAACATGTACTCGGACTACTTGGATCTCCCCATCTTAAAACGTAAGCTCAGTGGTAAGAACAAAAGTTTTTTAGTTAATATTTCATCTGTTTACCCCGACATTTTGATTTGATCATATTTGCAACGGTACGAATACTTCAATCACCCCAATCAACGTAAACACATTGGATTATTGGCAAAGATATGTCTTTTATATTCACATACTCTATATATGACATCCCATAGGACTGTGTCAAGTATGATCGATACCCGTCCAGCGATTTTAAGTTTTGCAGAGCAGAACGGAAGCCAAACTCTGATAAATTACGAAATTTAAAAATAATTTGAATTTCGAAAAGTATTTGAATTGTGTAAATGTTGAAATATTTAGAACAGCTCTTTGTAGATTTAGAATTTCTAACTATAACCTGTTTATTGAAAGTGGCCATTTTCAAGGTCTAGCCAGAGAAAATAGAATATGCCAGTTATGTAAAATTGCAATGTGTTGAAACAGAATTTCACTATTGCTTTATTTGTCCCGTGTATGACGATTTAAGGAAAAATTCCTCTCGCCATTCTTTTATGAACAAACATCAGTGATTAAATATACCAGCCTATTAAATTCCCAGAACCCCCATACTTTAATAAACTTGTCAAAGTTTATTTACCATAGTTTCAAGTTATAACGGGATGGTCTATTGCAGACAAATTGATATTACACATGGGTTTTCTCAATTCTTGGCATAATGTTACCATTTTCAAGTAGTAAGCCCCACTGTATCTGTCTGTATATTTATTGTCACTTATTGTATAAAAGGCCGGAGGCCTGCAATACTGAATAAAGGATGATTGATTGATAAATTACCAAATCATTTGATAATTTTCTTCTTTTATAATCGTACTATTAGTATGATATTTCTAGACTGTTCACGCCAAATGCGCCCCGCGAGTGCTCGTCTGTTTGAGTTCAAATTTACCTTTGGCTCAGAGGTGTAAGTAACTGTTTTTGTTTCACTTAAAGCTACAGAAAATATAGTCCATTGGCACATTTAACGATTGGGTTTGACAAACGGCATTGCTGGGAAAAATGTTTCTGCTAGATTTTAAATACTGGTGATGTTGATTTTGATCTTCACGTACAACATGCATGCATACACAGGGTCTGGGCAATGAGGCCATACATGCAGTCGGACTGCATAGGAACTTCACATACCTTACAAAACGCAAATTGTATAAACAAAGGTTGGTGACAGCCCTTGGATATTTTCTACAGGAAAGAAATCGTCCTATCTCCTCTAAAACCTAGTAAAATTAAAAAGGAAGACACAAGCTTTTAACTCTACACTGACAGCGTTTATAGCTTTGATAGCTCCATATCTATCTCAATAAGTGTGCACATGTTTGTAAATTCACAACACGGTTGTGCAATGCCTTCTACACTGTAAAGTTAAGTGTTCAAGGATAGAACACCAATTAAACGCCTTTTTGTAACACTTTTTGAACGCGTCCAGACGTTCAGAAATTTAACACTATGTGTTCAACCAGCGTTCAATTTTTGAACACACGTGTGCAGATTTTGAACACTATGTGTTCATCAGACATGATATTGAACACATGGTGTTCCAAATCTGAACACACGTTGCACATGAAATGTGTTCAAAAAATTGAACGCATTTACGCGTTCAAAGGGCTGTAACACTTTTTGAACGCATGGACGCCGTTCAACGATAAGTGCGTTAAAGGATTGAACACATGATATGCACTTGTTGAACACATTAACTTTTGGCGTTCAGGGGGTGTTCAAGCCTGGAAATAACATAACGGACCACTGATATTCAGTAAAATTATTTTATTCTAAAAATACACAAAAATTAGTTGAGTAAAATACAATTATTTAGTGTAAAATGGGAAAATAAACATGGCCACTTTGTAAAATTTGTCAGAGGAAAATACCAACGATGTAAATACCTTCCTATCAAAACATAAACAAAAGAAAATCTTTATAAACACTGCCGATCGTTTTCAAAATATATGAACAAAGCAATGACAAAACAGGTTTAACTTCAATATTGT
>LD345968.1:160376-191202 GCA_001465055.1 Ptychodera flava
TATTTCTGCATAATTCGAACAATCTGAAAAAGCTATACGAAAAGACTTATGTCAAAAATATCAAAGCTGTTCATTAAGTAGTTTTGAAGAAGATTTTTAAAGATTTTACGACCAAAAACGAAAAAAATTGCCATGTAAAATAAAGATTTTTAAAATTTCATCACAACTAGCACAAATTTTACGAAGGTCATTCTTAGGGACATGTTTACTAAATATTGAAGACTTCGAACCACCAGTAAGAGAGAAGAAGATTTTTGCCAAAAAATAGCAAAATTCGCCTCAAAAATACAAATTTGCGTATTTCACCGTAACTTTAACATATGATTAGGGTAATCTCTGGGAACCTGTACTCCAAATATTAAAGGAATCGTACTGGCCGTTTTGAAGAAAAGCTTGGGATGTAAAAATTTGAGGACAATGCCTCACATTCACCTATTAGATAAGCTCTGCGTCGCTGAAAGCAAAGCTAAAAAAAGTAACAAATCGAGAACAAAAGACGTGTTGATCTAAAAAACAAAATAATCTAAGATTTGGTAGCAGGCTATGATCAATTAAATGTTAATGTAACAGCGATGCAGCAGTAAATTTAATATAGCCATAATAAAGTAAAAAACACTAAAGATTGTTAATTGTTTTACAGTATTGCAAAATTTCTGTCATGCTGAGTTTTTGAACACTTGAAGGAGATGGTTGTTAACACTACGTGTTCAGGTTTAGAACACCATTGTTAATAATATGAACACTAGTGTTAACAATATGAACACTAGCCGTTCAAATTTGAACACTGACATCTACATTTTGTACGCGTAAAGACGCGTCTGGCGTCCGCTATTTTTACAGTGTACCCTGGGAGAATACACCTTACTTTTATAGTCATGTATGCCAGACCTCGAACCTGTGTCTGCGCTTGATTTGAGCAACAAGCGACAAGCTTGCCGCGAACACTGTTGGTTACCTGTGGTTGCTTGCAGCTCGCGGTTTGCCACTCGCAGCGCAAACCAGGCTGAGACACTGGTTTGAGGTCATGCTGGACTACTAGCTGCAATAATTGGAGCCTTGGTTGGCCATGGGGCTTGGGCTTCTGTCGTTCGGCTTTTACCTTGGGGCAACGCACAAGACCATTATTGCAGCTAGCCGGACTACCTGACTTTGAGCTTGCGATCGTTACGATAGAACGATTGACCTATTTTACGAGCTATAGCCAATAGTTGGCGATTTAACATTTTTTACATTTATTACACGATAGGTCTGCACGAAATACATTCTAAGATCCGCGCTTGGTCTAGATAGGCTTGCACGAAATACATTCTGTACATTTTATACATTTAATACATTTTTTACATTTATTACACAATAGGTCTGCACGAAATACATCTTAAGATCGGGTCGGGTCTAGCTGGGCTTCCACGAAATACATTCTTTACATTTAACACATTTAATACATTTTTTACATTTATTAGACGAAAGGTCTGCACGAAATACATTCTTTACTGTAATACATTTTTTTACATTTATCACACGAAAGGTCTGCACGTAATACATTCTAAGATCGGGTCGGGTCTAGCTGGGCTTGCACGAAATACAATTATTTACATTTTAACCATATAATACATTTTTTACATGAAAGGTCTTCACGAAATACATTCTCTACATTTAATACATTTTTCCTATGAATGTCCGTACGAAATACACCTAACTATCGGGACTTCGTAAGGAGGGCCAATCGGACTTCATAGGGAGTTTGGACCGATCATGCACGAACAATTATTGCATGAAAGGTCTTCACGAAATACATACGATCGAGGCTAGGTCTAGATGGGTTTGCACGAAATACATTGGGATTGATCTAGAGCAATAGAGAGCGAGAAACAGGCGTTTTTCAGTATCTAGGAGGTAACCCCGCTTGACTCTAAAAGTATCAAAGTATGGCGGCTATTGTCATCCCAACATGGGCAGGTGTCGCTTGCAGTCAAGGTATGTCTTGCGGTTTTACTGGTAATCAGCGGAGACGTCAAACGAAACCCGAGACCTCCAAAATTACGTAGCAACTATACTCTGCAAGTATCAAAGGAAGATATCGTAGATATCCTGCAAAAACAAGAAACTCTGATGTGGAACACCAAAATCATGAACAATAAACTTGACCGACTTTATTCAAGAATAGACGGCATGAAAGATGAACTTCACGAATTGACAGAACACACCGCTAAAATTACGCTAAGATAAGTGACATCGAAGGAAAACATGATGAACTTAAAACGGCAGTCGATCAACTGACACGAAAAAATGGTAAACTGAAGCAAGAGAAAGATGATTTAGGGAACAGGTAGAGAAGAAACAGTCTCATTTTCTACGGTGTTAAACAGGAGGAAGAAAAATGAAAGCTTGAATTAGTCAGAAGAGGAAATGAAAGAAATATTTAAATCGAATCTAGATATCTGCCAAGAAATAGAGTTTGAACATGTACATAGGGTAAAAAATGCACCACTTGTTCGGGGTTGTATCGCCCCTATTTGTAACAATCAACCTTATTTGTAACACTAACCGAGTTTGTAACAAAAGTTAATCCTATTTGTAACACTTACCCAATTTATAATAAAACTTAACTCAATTTGTAACAAAACCTAAGTTTCAAAAAAGTTGGCCGTCTTTGTTTAAATTTTGATGAAATATGCATATTTGTATTTTTGAGGGCGATTTTCTTGTTTATTCTTTGTCGAAACTCATTTTTTTCGGAAAGTGCTAGTCTAATAGTCAAGTTGTGCAGGTATATGCCAGAGTTTATTTGGGGCAACTGTCACCAATTTCGGTCAAAATGTGAAAAATTCTTCTTTTCTGACAGAATTCATACTAAGCTTGTTACAAATTTGGTTAGTGTTACAAATAGAATTAACTTTTGTTATAAAATGGGGTTAGTGTTACAAATAGGGTTGATTGTTACAAATAGGGGTGATAGGGGTTACAAGCCGATACTGGCTATGTTCACAAAAATATAGAATTCAATACCAACAATCTTAAAGGCAATGACACCAGTTTCGGCGAGGGCTTTTCAAAAAAAAAAATCGGTAACTCGTTCGTTGCTCCTTGACTTCTATTAAATTCTTCAGGCAATTTATAGCAAGCTGAAGGATGAACACGGAAGAAGACCAATCTAAAAAGTAAATGAACAGATTAGGCAAGTGGAAAACCAAGCGAACCGCCATTTTGAGGTTTCCAGTTCGGGGTGCGGCCAAGGCTTGGAGCTGTCATTGATGAGTTGGAATGTGAGGGGACTGAAAAACAAGCTATCCAACGTAGACTTTTTAACTTTCTGCAATACATTCGACATATGTTGTTTTATAGAGACCTTCAGTCTTGAACCTCAGAAAAGTATAACTTTATAAAGTTTGTATCAAACAAAGTCCGTAAGCTTCAGTGCGATTAGGCAATTGCATCTTTCTCTGTATTAATATAGAAATAACGGGCGACGCGCTGACCATTAACGTTTATTTATGGGCAAGGGCGAGAGGAAAGCCAAAAATTAATGGGCGAGGCTTGCCGAGCCCGTTAATTTGGCTTTCCTCGAGCCCGCGCCCATAAATAAACGTTAATGGTCAGTGCGGAGTCTGTTATTTCCATTATATCATCAACGAACCGGAGAAAACCGTCAAAATTTGCGAAAATTTTCGGAGCGAACGACAACAGGGCCCCAGAACTGAGCAATACGCGACACACTGTCACGCGCGCTGTAAAATATTGGCAAATCTGGAAATATTTTCAGAAAAAAGTATCTCAACTTGGCCCACAAGTGCTCCATTTTATTTTGAGATTTATTATGATTTACGTTTGAGCTATAAAGTTTCGATACTTTGAGTTGTTAATCTTATTATTCATATTCACGGGCATATAAACAGACCATTACTGTGTATTTGTGGTCAGACACGTGGTTCAGCTCGACCAATCAAAATGCGACAGGCAGGGCTTGGTAATATAATAAGTCTTTATTTTCATTCCGCAAGGATGTTATTTGTGGGTGCTGAAGACCTAAAAACGCCACCGAATTACTTCTAGTTCTCACCAGTGACTTTATTGCCAGAACAGGACGAGAGAGATTCCTTTCTGACAATTCAACTGATTATGTCCCATAAGAAGATTCGGAGTACATTTCCGATTGTTTTAATTTACCACGGAATTCAAAGGACAAAATTGTCAATGAGACTGGCAGTACATCCCTGTCCATGTGTAAAGATTTCGATTTACATATTGTGAATGGAGATTTTAAGATGACAAAGAAGGGAACATGACATATAGTCCAGTCAAATATGGCTGCTAGTGGTCCTACAAAATAACATAATTGGCCATATATCACATGTTAAACAAGCTATTTCAGTGATTTCAAAGTCCGACACTATTTATTTGGCACGGGGAATAATTTTGTAGAGAGTTAGAGTTGTGTATAGGCCATTTATTTGCATAATTCGAATATGTCGGCTAACATTCCTTAAAAAATAGATTTTCGGTCAAATAACATGTATTGAACTCTCCCAAAGGTAGATTCGAGTAAACGTTTGATATGTTGTTCTGGTTGCCTCTCTAAAATGAATTCTGAAGAAAAAATATTCTGTTGCAATTTGTGGTGGTTCTAACGCTATTTTTCTAGGCTCATATGTCATGGAAAATGATGCTAGTGTCGTTGACTATATGTTGGCATCCTTAGAGTTGTTTCGTCTAATTAGTTATTTCAAGGTACTTGCAAGGCCCGAATCTGATCATTTCCCACTTATCTGTCATCTGGGTAATCGTCCTTTTAGGTGTTAATTTACAAAAAAGTTTATTGGACGAATTGCTATGCAAACAGTTCAGGTCGATACAGGTGGTTAGAAAACGCAAAATAAAGCTTTAAGCAGAATCTTGCTTCAAGTGCTATCAAAAATCTACTAGGGCTGGCAATAGCCTTATTACCGTACACAGCATTTTACAAACTTGCATAGAGAATGTCATAAAATTGCCATGAAAGCGACGAGAATGATTTGACTTTTTAAATTCTGTGAGAGAAGGGTCCGTAACTTGTCAATAAGTCATTCATGATCAAGTAACTACGGATTATGAATTCCAGCATTACAGAAGATGAAGAATTTCGAACTCTGCAAATTTAAAACCTGGTAAATCACCAAGTCCGGACGGGATTCCTGTCGAATTCTATCATTTTTGTTTGCAGACGTAATTTTACCACTTATTTTTGATTCTGGCAGTTTCCCTGCTGAATGATGCAGTGCTATTGTAATTACATTGTTTAAAAAGGGACAAAGGGACAATGTAAATAACTACACAGGTATTTCTTTGTTAAACGTAATTGATAAAATCTTTACTGCTATTCTAATGCTAGACTTGTAAGTCTAAAATTAAGAATAGAGGTAAATATCCCGCTTGACAATGGGATACATGTTCATTGATTCTGACCATTTTGGAAAAAGGTCAGAATCAATGAACACTGTATCCGGTTGTCAAGCGGGATTCCTTAAAGGCCATAGCAGAATTGATAATATTTTTATTTTGTATGCAACTATCCAGAAATATTCCAGTTAAGACGTGAAAATTTCTATTGTCTGTTGATTGATTTGTGTAAAAGGGAAAATGTACACAATCGTTCGAATTCTATGTACATCAGTGTAAAAGCTTGTGTTCAATCACGAAAACATATGTCTCAATATTTTGATTGTCCTAATGGTGTGCGCTAGAGTTGCATTCTGAGACCGCTGTTATTTTCTTTTTACAGTATCAGCAATGCAGGTCATAGGGGCATACTGCTCACACAGGAATTAAATGATATTTTTGTCTTCTTTACGCTGATGAAATTGTTATATTTGCAGACTTAGAAATCTACAACAACTTGTAAATGTTCTCTTTAAATTTTGATACAAATGGCATATGAAGGTAAACCTTGATAAAACAAATATAGCCATTTTCGCCAGGGAGGTCACAAGTCTCGTTATGGGCGCTGGGTATTCAGTGACGCTGACATAGAGGTAAATTCTCACTATAAGTATTTAGGTTTATTGTCATCATCAAGAAATTATTGGTCCAAGGCAGTTGCAAATTTAGTAGACCAAGCCAGTAAAGCCATGAATGTTATCTTGACAGCGTCTTATAGGCTTGGAAAGTTTGCTAAGAAATGTCACTCGATGCTATGATTACATCGATTTCGTGTTACGATGTTGAGGTTTGGGCATATCAGGTTTATGACTGTCCCGAAAAAGTCCAGAGAAGATAGTGTACAAGATTAATGTGTGTTCCACGTAACACAACTAGTGAGGCAGTCCTTGGTGAATGTGGACGTTTGCCTATTTTCTTTTTGACAATAAAACCTTGTGTAAAATACTGGCTGAAATTACTTGAAATGCCAGGTGACAGAATACCAAAACAAGCAACATATTTAATGTTGTATAGATTAGATAGTATGGGCAGGCACATCTTGATAACGTCCCTTGAAAGTGTTTTTATGGCTTTAGGTATGCCTGGATATTCCAGGAGATTAGTGATAAGAATAATATTATGTTAGAATTCGCGTAAGATGTGTGTGTAAACAACAATGGCAATTTAGAATAACCCATAAACCGAACTTCGTACGCTTATTTCAAAACTTTACTAGAACCAGAAAAATACCTTTCACTGCACTGTAATATTCAATACATTCAAGTTTTTGCATGTTTTCGTTGTTTAACTTTGCCATAAGCTATTGAAGAGGGATAAAGATAGAATATTGACTTAAGAAACAGAATTTGTCTACTATGTAATTTTAGGGAAGTTGAGGATGAGCTCCACTTTCTTTTAGTATGTCGGTTTGATCGAGAACTTAGACAGGAATACGTACCAGTGTATTTTCAGACAGAAGCAAATATACTTAACAGAAGCAAATATACAGAAGCAAATATACTTCACAAGACTTGTGCAGATCAAACAGCCGAAAACTTTACTCAATCTCTGTAAACGTATTTTCAATGCTTTGTCTAAGAGGAAGACAGTACATGTTGGATAGTGTATTGCTACATTTATTTATAATCTTTCTATAACAGGAGAATACTCGTATCCCCACATTTCTGCTCAATATCAGTCAACACCAGACAGCAGAAATGTCAAAAAAAATTTTAACGTTTGAAGCATATGTAGTCCATCCATTTTTATCTCACGTGTGTAAACACGTGGGCTAATGTCATAGCGATATCTGTCTGTCTGTCCGTGTGTGTGTGTGTGTGTGTGTGTGTGTGTGTGTGTGTGTGTGTGTGTGTGTGTGTGTGTAGGTGTGTGTGTGTGTGTGTCTGTCTGTCTGTTTACACGATAACTGAAACACGCCTGAACGGATTCAAGTCAGATTTGGTACACAGGTACCATATGGTACTTGCAAGAACTGATTAGATTTTGGTTAGTGTGGTTTGCATATTAATGAAGTTCTGCAATATTTTTTCCTTACAATGGTTTCCCTATGGAGACTGTAATGACAGTGTAGACATATATCAAGAAATACTGCGCAAAATTTCATGAAAATTTTTCACAGATGACAGAAATAGACTATCAGAAAATTGTCATGATACTATGAGTGTCATGTCAATTATCTTCTCATTTGCATATTTAATGAACTTTTGTTATTAGTGAAATAACTCTGGAATTCCTGCACCAAACTTGATGATACTTGCAACAAATATTGATCTGATATATATCTAATCCTACTTAGAAGCATTGGGCAGTGTCAAGTTAATAAATAGCTCATTCGCATATTTTATGAAGTTTTTAATTAGTCATATAAATCCAAAATAATTGCACCAAATATGATGAAATCTGCTGCAGATACTGATTCGACAGATATCTAATTGTGGTGTTACGCATTTAGTTGTGTGGAGTTAATTAAGGGTTTATTTGCATATTTAATGAACTTTGTAATTAGTGATATTACTCCAAAATTACAGCATTAAATTTGATGAAACTTGCTACAGATGTTGATCTGATAAATATCCAATTGTACTGAGAAGCATTGAGCAGTGTCAAGTTAATAATTAGCTCATTTGCATATTTCATGAAGTTTTATAATTAGACATTTAACTCCAAAATAACTGCATCAAATGTGATGAAAACTGCTGCATGTACTGATCCGACATATATCTAATTGTGATGTTAAGCATTTAGTCGTGTGGAGTTAATTAAGGGTTTATTTGCATATTTAATAAACTTTGTAATCAGGTATATAACTCTGAAATTACAGCACCAAATTTGGTGAAACGTGCTACAGATAGTGATTTGATAAATATTTAATTGTGCTATGAAACATTGTACATTCGTACATTTGCTGAGTCTGCGTGGAGGATTAAAATGGTGTCAAGTTAATTTAGGGCTCATTTGCATATTAAACAAAGTTTTGTAATTAGTGATTAAACTCTGAGAGTACTGTGCGAAGTTGATAAAACCTGCTACATATAGTGATATAACAGATAGCTTATTGTTCTGTGAAGCGTACTACTATTAATGAACCTGTTGTTAAACAAGTGAGCATATTCAATTTATATCTGGTCTTTATAACAACCTGTATTTGATGAAGGGCCTTGTTTCCCTTGGCAATTAAACCTTCCGTGGCTGTTGACCAAGATATCATGGTGAAAGGAGAATACTAAGATGATTATAGTGCTTTACGACATTTAACGCCATCTACCATAAACACTTCTCTCACCCTCTAAAAATACCCCATTTCTCCGTTTCTGAACACAATCATTTTAGACTTGTCTAAGTTCACTGACATATGCCAATTATTACAAAACAACTCAAGTACATTAAGTTTTCCTTGCAGTTTAATGGAAAGATTCGGAACGTCAGCTACTTTATCTGCGTACATCGGAATACCAATATTATTGAAGTCATTGCTCATAAAAGAAATCCCCCACTGTCATACGTCTTTATATAAGATGCAAGCTTATTTATGAATAAACTTAAAAGAGGGAGACTGAGCCGATACACCATTGCCTCTCGTTCCAACCTTACAAATAAAAAGTCTGTCAGGCCAACAATACTTAAAAAGCAAGATTTGATACTTCTATACACAGACCCAAAATTGAGATTTCTGGAGTAGACCATGAAAAATCAATCTACGTCATAAATACTTGTGTGTCACACGATCAAACGCTTTAGAAAAATCAATGAAAATTATACAATACAATCTACCTTTTTTTTCCGTCCTAATAATTTTTGTACAACAGACTTTAAAGTAAAAATATTGTACATGATACTATTTCCCTTACGGATACCGGCCGTGCTTCATTAATTATGGTGGTATCTTTTGCCCATTCAACTTAACGGCCTTGACGATTTTAGTGAAAATCTTGCTCATTGTGTTACGTGAGAGAAAACAAACAAAAGCATGAACTAGCTGTTTACTTTTAAACATGAATTTTTTTACGAAAAAAAACTAGTCGCTAAGTCAAGGGATAGAATACAAACTGTAAAAGTGTTTAGGCTACTTATCTCAGCTGGGACGGCGAACATCCAAAGTCAGACAGTGAAGCAGACCCATGTAGTCCTTTGGTTTGCTTGCAGGCTTGAGGTTGCACAAAGTCCACAGAATACATCAAGCGTTGCTGTGAAGGTCTTGAAAAGTCTTGAAATTAATACTGCTGGAGTTTCCAAAGTCTTGAAGTAACACGCAAGAGACACGATCCCCAATGTCTGACTGCAAGCTGTGTCGGACCCTATTTATACTCAAGTGGTTGTATAAGAGAATGTAAGAACAATCTAGATCTGATCTTCTATTGATATGCTAAATACTGCTCTAGAATAATCTCCCTTACACGACTACTTAAATTTCCAGAACATTTCAAACACGGCTAATTGAATTCAATGTCGTGAGGTCGTGAAGGACAGTGACCTTGAGAATGTTCTAGACTAAATAAACTCAGGTCATGCGTGTGCGGGGGAAATGACCTACACAACAATTGATGAACAACAGAGAAAAACCCACGAAAACTATTAACGTCATTGGCAGATTCCTTTTTGTGAAGGGGATTGATTATTTCTTTCCCCTAACATCTTAGAAGCGCACCTGCTTTTAAAATTGCATTTAACAAATCAGAAAGCCACAGTGCTGGAAAAAGCCTCATTACTATTTCTAATCATTTCTGTCACAAGCCGGGGCCGGATGATTTTGAATTCTTTAAATTGAGAACACATTTATCGTCTTATTCAAATGTAAATTGTTGATGACCTCTAAAGATAGAGTGAGGTCATACAACTGACGGTCTATACGATGCTGCAGTAGCTTATCAGACATATTTTTGTCGAAAGACGTAGACACAATGTCAGAAGGAGCATTTAGTGGACTGGTAAAATAATTAAACCATGCATTTCAATCGACTATATTTTTAAATGAAACTCTCTTTCTATTATTTGAGGAGACGATCTCTGTTTACCAACAAAGTAGACCGTCTCTTCATGTAGGTATTTTACCTCAGGTGTTTCTCAAAAAATGCTGGACCACACATGGTCTACTCAATAGTAGTTTGATTGATTGGCATGACCAGATTTGCCCTGACTATATGTATATAATAATAGGTCAGGTGTCACATTGTTTTACACATGGGCGTAACAGAGAGCGGTATCAGAGTGAGCAAGCACTAAACTAGCAAACGTCAAATACCATCACATCGCCGTAGGCAGCGGTGGCATTCTTACGACTAACCGTTTTCTCTCTAAAAATCTACATACTGCGATTTTCCGTTTTCCGAATTTCGTCAGCTTCATGTAGTTCCCACCCTTTCCAGTTGTAAGTATTGAGGTTACAATGAGAATTCAGGGCCGCAGACTAAATTAGTGTGATATTCTCCATTGTTAGAGGGGTATAAATAATTCGAAGAAAGTGTCGGCCTTAAACTGTAGACATCCTCTGTACGGGCAAATTTGGCCTTTTGAAATGATTGAATGGAAGCGTGCATCTTGAAGAAACCTTGAAAACAGGACGAAACGAATATGTAGATATTTAAAATAGTAGCTATAGCAATACAATCTCACTTGCAATTCAGTAAAGTGTAGTTATGAAACTATTATGAAGCAAAACATATGTCAAGTCTGTAATTTATCTAAATCAATTTACCAAAGCCATTTATGATTTTAAAACTACGATCATGACTTTTATTATAATTCATTGATCATTCGTATTAAATGATGTTACATACAATTGCCAGAGTAAACTAATAGGGAGCAGTCATGTTTTCATTTATATGATTGAAAATACACCAATTAATTGCGCATGACAAAAAATATGCATCTTGTTTCACCGAATATAGAATGGTTAAAATGATTTCGATTCACAAGCTATAAAATGAAAGTCATGAACATTTAGAATTTAAAAGCAACAATCTAAACACATATGGCACCAGACCATTAAATAATTTCCCATAGGCCTCAACAGTAGCGTTTAGCTCAATTTTCCTATTGTAAAACATTCAACTAATCCTCTTGACAGGTGTTAGAATCAAAGAAAGCTTGACTACTGATGAATTTTTCGTGAGGGCAAGTCAACGGAATTTTTTAGTTAGGATGAAATAGACCAGTATGGGTATTGTTTTGCAGAAATTCAAAGTGATGCTCATCGCTATGCTTTCCAAGGGCCTTATAACTCTCTATATTACCTAAGAATGTCAGCAATATCTCACAATAGTCTTCATTTTGATTCAAGAAGACACCTTATTAAAATACTTTAAATTAAAGTTTCAACCAAGCAAGCACCGATGCAGATATCAAAAATCAAAGGTCCGCACTATTACGTAACGAACCCGGGAGGGAATCACTGGTCTTGTGCCATATTGTATGAAAACCAATACAAATAAACACTGACTACTACTACATATGTAACGAATCTAATACTATTGTGAAATACATTATTTATCTTTGGTCAAGACTGCCGTTTTTTAAATTGGTTGTTAATTTCGACATGACTCAAAAGTTCAAGGTATAAAACTGCATTACAAGACTATCAGTGGATATCTTTAGTAGTTTGACGGCATTGATAATTAAAATCGGTTTAGTAAGACACTGCGTAAGATTTTTTATCTTTTTGATCACACAGTATGTTTCGTCGTCTCTGCGTTATACTGTGTAGACATTTCAAGAGTAACTATAACCGTACCTATAGATAAATCACTGCTCTATCAAAGGCAAAGCAATCTTTACCGATAAAAAAATCAATAAACATTTTTCTATCACTTAAAATTATGTAATTTAACATCATGCATTGTCTAGTAATGAAATTCAGCGCAAACACACAAAAAGCAAATGAGTATAACGGATCATGTCTCTTTTAAAGTGGAACCATCCATTTCAAGTAAACACATCTACTACAAGTAATTTCAACTCCTCGTTAAGAGCAAAACTATCACTAAGACACGCATATTAAGTCCAGATAATATGCGATTCTCCACTCACATATTGTGTCATTCATACTTGACGGAAGGCGCAATGACAATGACGAATAAGTTCAATGTTCCATTGATGTGTTAATAAAAGTAATCATTCTTGATGTAAATGATTACGGAGCAAATGTAAGACAATCGCTTGGTCTCCACGTACATCTCGCAAATTGATACACGATTTAGAAATTTACCTGAGACAACATGTCATGTTTTCAGGAAAAAAATCAATTAAATCTCAACAGTGCGGACAGTGTCATGTCGGTCGAGTTGAACATGCCCGAAACTTGTTTCAATGCTGTACGTAATCCATTTTAACGTGACTAGTTGCCCTGTCAGTTGTTTATGGAAAATGATTCGTGCATTTCTTTGTGAATGAACGAGCGTTACACTGAATGTCACAAAACTTTCGAGATTCACTGCGAGGCCCGACGCAGAGCTGTACTCTTATTTTGGTGGTTGAGACTTACAATCAAAAGCATTGAAAGTACTCCTGTACGTCCAAAGATCAGGCTGTCAGGTCTAGGCAAACGATCGTGCACGTGAGTGATAATATTGACACTAAAAACACAACGACTCAAGTGGATGTTCTAACAATTATAACCGATTTTTAGGAAAGTTCAAAGTGAGGCGATATTTCGATCGCAGGAGCGATATCGACCAACACTTTGCTTGTTTACATCGAAATAAAGGTCGATGGAAAAAGGGTTTGACTCAACAAAATTGATGACATCACCGGGTTACCTTGACGCGTTACCACTCGACAACTACCGTATTTTGTAAAGAGGACAAATTTGGCCTTTGCATGCGATCAAATGAAAATTGATACAAATCTTGCGCTCCACGAATAATGTTGAGAGAAAAAAGAGCCAAAATATTCAAACGAGCTATAAAGAGAAACTAGTATAACAATATTGCAGAGTGCGTTTATACTAAACGAATATTGACTGTCACAATTTTGATAAAAAACTCTAAAACACAACAAATTATTAAATAAAATAACAAAACACGCTAGAACAAGATATCATCTCAAATCACTTGTTCGGTCGACCTTAACCTACACAAACAAAAACAAACAAAGTAAAATAAATCAAAAATATAAATGAATAAAATTACGAAACATGCCAGCGCACGAGATCTAATCTCTTTTTCGACTGACCTAAACCTAAACGAACAAACAGAAACAAAGCAAAGAATATAAATAAACAAAATAAAAACACGCCAGAGGACAAGATCAAATCTCTTTTTGCCTGGCTAAAACCTGAACAAATAAACAAAAAGGAAAAAAAAAAAACGAAAAAAATAACAAAATACGCCGGGGAGCAAGATGTCATCTCAAACATCTTTTTCGGTTTACTTGGTTATACTGTTCTATTAGTGAACATGTCTGCTCAAATCAATAACTGTACCCAATATAATGATTGCGTTCAAACTGTTTTGTAACATTTATTTAATGCATCATGTTCTTCTCGTAAAGATATACCCGCACCCCTTATCCTGACTATGGTAGAAGTGAATCCTAATCAATCTCACATACATCTCAGAAGAATCGTGCATACTTGACACACGACTAATATGTTAAACTACACAGATATATGTTTATAACTAGTCTATTACGAATTTTGACCTAGTGTTATGGATTACGGATAGGTATGAGTGCGATTATTTTGTATAACTTTAGAAGGAACTTCTTTAACATATAACCTCGGTTGCTAGTAATCAGAATTAAAGTCTATTCGCCACACAAAGATTTAATGCCAAAATTGAAACGCTCAGGTTGGTATGCATATTAAAATGACTACATTGTTTGCATTTTCATGATCACATTAGGATGTCTCACATGTTCACAAGCTAACCCTTGTCTGGCACAAAATATCGCAGTATTATGCTCTGACACCTCTTACGTGTACGCTAGTATGAGTGACAACGATGCAGCTTAATTTAGCCGATTCACATCGATTTAGTAGTTATATGTTTCGAAATTGTAATAATTTTAATATATATGTGGTATATTTATTAGATTATCTTTCACTTTTTAACACTAGTATAGCTACAGCTAAATCTTTTGGAGGCAAACAATTTTCTAGAAACAACTCATAAACGGTTTCTCAAATCTAAAAGACACTGTAATCACAGACATGGTTTTCGAGAATGCTTGTGAAAGGGACTTTATCACTAAGTTCTGAAATATGCATTAACGCGTGTTTATTCGACGACCGATATAATGTACACTTATCCGTTTATCCTTTATCCGTGAGCAACCTTATTGGTTTTTACACGCAACATTCTTTTTTAAACAGTTCGTGTGTGTCTTTAGCGGCATTACTATCACGAAGCATTCTTTTCATCTCTTGTGCCCTTCTGAAGGCATGATCGTAGTCGCCGAACACTTTAGCAATGCAGTCAGCCCATCGGCAGATGTCACGAACCCTCTCTTTATCAGTCATACCAACATCTACGATAACGGCTGCTGCCAAATCTCGTTGCATGCACTTGTTCAGCAATTTTGCTAGGCTTGAGTTGCTGTTCACAAGGATTGGTATCCCTGCTGCTACGGCTTCCAAACCAACCATGCCATGAGGTTCGATATGTGAGGGGATAAGGCAAAGGTGACATTCTTGTAAATCAACTTTAATCTGGTTCTTCGACTCATTATGGATCACCCTGTAGACCAAGTCAGCACTAGTGACATGCTTCGTGATGAAGTCACTAGCTGCCTCTATTTGCTGCTTTCGATTACCGGTGATTTTCCAAAATGGAAGATTCAAAGATGGTTGGTTAATCTCCTTAATACGGGTGATATATTTACTTAGGCCTCGGGCAGCAACATCATATCCCCTCAAATGGGTCACGTCACGTTTCCATATGTAAGGATCTGTTTTTGGCAATTGGTAGACGGTTTCATGATTGAAAGTTGAAAGAACTCTTCATCGGGCATAGGTAAGAACAGCTCATGTTGCACGGATCTCAGCATTCTGAACTTGTTTTCGAAATGCTGGTAAACACGTTGCCCGACGGAGAAAACGATATGAGATCGACTGGCTTCTCCGCATAGGGTCACCTCCTTCTCCTCCACTCTTGTAGGTGTCAGTTCATCTATAACCACTTCATCGTCCTCTGGTAAAATATGGTTAAATAGGATTATTTTCTTGCCTTGGTAGTATTCTCTCTGTATGTTAAGTGCTGCCTTGGAGGTAGCTGGCAGGTGGCCTATCACGAGCTTGACATTTGACATTTTCTTGAGCGATGGATAGTGGTGAGAGTGATATTTAGCAAACCAGTCTACACTTGGTTTTGCATCAGAACCTCCATCACTTGCTGGCAGCATGAGGTTCACTTCTCTTAATGATGCATCCCGTTTTTCTTCCTCGTTTGCTTCAAGGACCGTGGCATGCACTTTTCGACCAGTTTCGGCAGCCAAACTAGATGTCAGTCGGTGAATGGTTGGGTTACCAACTTTATGAGTGGCCCACTCATGACCAATAGTTAGGACGATACCATCGCTGTAAGCATAGAATATATAGTGTTGAAGAGTGCTTTGAATTTAAAAGTTGTGAAAACTTGAAGTAATGTAAATGCGTACTCGTAGCCACTGTAGTTTATCGTAAGTAAAATTTAGTGGAACTTATTTCTGTACAAAAAATATGTTGGCGTTCAATAGCTCGAAAAATCTTTCAAATGTTTCAATATGCTGAAATGTAGGCTTGCCTGTTTCCATGGAATATTAGAAAAGTGCGAGTTATGATAATGTCACTATCCGTACCTACTGCTTTGCGTTTCTCTTAAAGTTTCACTAATACTAAGGGTCGCGGAAGCATTAATGGCATCCTTATTGCCTTCCGTTGTTTTTCCTGTGGTTAAAGGAGAAAAAAGCTTATGAATTATTATTTAAAGACAATGTTGTCCATAAAGTCGATGGTATTTAAATAATACAAAATCGCGAATGAATAGCGGAGTGGTTCTTCCAGGAAAATACATATTGAAAATATAATTTAAATCTGTATGTTCTTGACTCTACGAAAAAAGGAGCCTCGCAATTATTTACCACACGTATTGTTCTCACGCTAATCGATAGATAAATTGAATGAGCCAATTGCGTTGATGCTACGATGTTATATTAAGTGATGTGCTTTTTGTAACTTACCGTCGCTGTACCACAACTTCAGATCAGGATAGGCCACTTGCTTGGCACTTATGTCGCAAATAGCTTTAATCTTTTCATTCCTCTCTTCGACTGCAACACATCGATCATCCGTATCCTCAGATCCAGGCAAAAATTCTCCAGGACGATGATAGGGACACTGGCATTTGATGCATACTTGATATGTCATGTTTGGAGTGTAGGCTGTAATAAGATCATTTAATTCACTTTCAATTACACATCTCACGCTGCTAAGTAGCCTTGGATGAAATTCTACCGTGTCTTGAGACTCTGACATGATGAGCGCCTTAAGTTGAATGTCGGATTCTTCCTTGCATAAGGTGATGTGGAAATCGTCATTCACTATGTAAATGCGAGCTTTGTTATTCCTTAAGACCATTTTCCGGTGGGGCCATTTCTTCAAACATCGAACTATCAACCGATAGAAAAGTCCCTCGGGCAGGAAATTCCCATGGAAATGGAAGTAAATAGGGGCGCACGACTTGCTGTCAGCTGGGAACACTATGCCATTTTTTCCAGACGCATCTTTCTTGAGTAGGCTTGGTAAGTAATACACTGGTTTTTTGCCACCAGAGTCTGGCATCCTGAACAGTATGTCATACATTTCTGTTGTTGCCAGAAGAACCGCCTTGTCTTGCTGTCGATCATGACGTTTCAACAGATAATCCAGTAATTCCTCATTTAATCTGCCTTCATGGTCCAACTCATCGATCAGATTCCGTACTTTTGGTGGAGCATCCTCAAGCTCTTCTTTGTAAGTTATAGATTTAGAGATAATTATCGTGAAGAGATTCACCAACCATACCACATCTAAGATTACGATGTCCTTTAGCTCAGGTATTGATGTGAAATGGAGTATTTCCCCTACGCTATGGTAAAATGCTAGTGCTTTGTCTATTTCTTCTTCTGTCATTTCCAACTTCTTTCCGATATCCTTTGCTTCTTCCAAGTTTATCTTCTCCCTTTGCAGCTGCCTCATTGACAGTTCCAGACGTATCCACTTCACTGGCACCTTTCCTAGGAAGAAGTACTCCATGGCATACTCTTGTATTTTTTTTTTGAAGTTTTTCAACATTTAGGTCAGGAACGGTGCCATCTTTTTTCCTTGATTTGTTGTCAATTGCAATCGTTTCAACAACATGTGCATTAACTACCTTTGTTGCGTGTTTGCTTACGTATTCCTCAATTTCTGTAAGACGTTTCTTGGCTTCCATTTCGACGGATTTATCCTGAGCACCAGGAGGACAACTTTTCTAAATATCGACGAAAACAAAATAACCCGGGATTAAAGTCTTACTACAGGATCAGTCCAATTCTGACAGTTTGTCGTTTATACAGATATTATACACTCACTCTAATTTACTCAGATATAAGAGAGATACTTGTTTGATGTTTGCGCATATGAGATATGTCGTCAAGTAGGACTAAAATAATGATAATGTAACATGAAAGTTCCTACACCTTGATTGACAGCACTGTGAAGCTTCAACTATTCCGTCAAAACTATCAATGAAAGCTGGACTGTGTCTTTCACCATCATCGCAATCACTAAGTACTCTATCTTTCAAAAGTCTGGTGCTAGTCACCAACAACCATCTTGATACAAATGCACACTCCGTGACACTCAACAGTACAGCATCAAATAATCCGCAGTTGCCATTAATTTCGTATGGTCTAATTCTTATATTACGAAACCGTTTAAATATTAAGGAAGTGTTCTATTGTCATCCGTTTGGTTGGTTGGAAATTATTTTCTTACCAATGTCAAAAGTGTCCCCACCTATTTAAACTATTCATGGGTCCATTTAGAAGCTAATTGAACTTTTATAGTCCTATCCCACACGTCCCTCGCTAGAATAAATTTATATGATTTTGTAAATATCTATCATTTGTGCTATTTTATAACGTTCCGCCATTTTTGATTGATTACGGTATCATTGTGCTTGTCTCTTATGTGTTAATCTTATTGTTCTGTTTAATTTCCAAATGATTTTTTCGCAATTTTCCTTGCTGTCCTAGTTTTCTCCGGGTCCAGCACATGTAATCGCTATGCTTTTTTATTTCCTTGTTCCCTCGGTTTTTCAGATTCCCAACACACGTTGAACATCGTACTAAATTGTCACTACAGCTAACTTTGAAGCATGACTTTGTGTAAATTTTCTCGTGAAAGCATGTCAGTAAACTTTACTGCAGTTTGCACATCATAGACAGAGTGCTAGCAACTGCATGCCATTTGATAAAAACTTTATGTGAAATTCACCTTATTTCCCCCGGAGATCGCAGATCACAAAAACGTTTTCGCAGAAACATAAAACTTGGAGGTGAACTACTGTATTAGTATAAATAGTTATTGAAGACTTCTTATTTATGAGAGGCCTTGTCTCATTAAGGTCAAAATGAGAGGTGTTTCTTTTGTGTCAAAGTGTTATGATGTAAGAGGGCCTTTAAGTTTCCGTGATGTTATTTACATATGTAAGTCTGCAAAAAAGTCTATGCTTCTTGGTTAATGAGGATTTAGCGGCTAAACCTCTGGAAACACATTCGGCCGGCCGTCTTAAAAACTAGAATTACGCAGTGTTGTGCGGTTCAATACTAACAGTACTAGAGACTGAGTGAACAGTTATGTTTACCGAGAGTATATTCGCTGAAAAAGAAAACATTTGAACCATACGGAAATTGGAGTAAAATGTTTCTACGATAAAAGTAGTTTAAGATGTAACACATTAAGCAGCACTTGATGTATTTGACACAGGGTAGTTAACCGATCAGAGCGAAATGAATGTAATTGCCATGTCTTCAGTGTCACAATGTGTACGTCAGGGAATTTGAATATCTTCTTCACAGTTGGAGAAAATTAGGTAACTTTAATCGTAAATCGATATCAAATGACCACAGGAGATATTCTAGTAAAGCTAAGAGAGGTACAGTGTTTAAAGAATTAGGGGCGGGGTATTTGTCCCCTCACTGCAAGTGATAGCATAACACCTTACTTGTGCAAGTAAGTCTTTCTTTGTTCCTAGGATGATGACTGGAGGTGCAGGCGTGTTTTCAATATGTCCATCTGGGAGTTGCATGCGGATGTTAGAGTCAGGATGCGCATGAGTATGGATAGAATTCACCCAAAAGCACAGGAAGTCTGAAGCAAAAATTGATATTTTAAGCCATTGTTGACAGTTCGTCTGTGTGCTATTAATTTATTCTCCAATTTTAAGATTTTCATTGCTGAGTCACTAGGTATTGCGAAAAGTGTCTTCACAGTAATGGAAACAAAAATGTCCTTACTCATAAACTAAAATCATGTTCATTACTATCGACAATTACGGCAATGTAACTTACCCTTTACAGTCCACTCATCCTCAACAACAGTTGACATCATGTCATCAAGGGATTTTGTCAAGTCAGTGACAAGTACAAAAATGACACGATTACCAAGGAATACCTATCAATAGGACAGGCAGATGAAACGAAAGTAAAATGCACAGTAAGTTCAATAAAACGCGGAAATGACATAGGATGTTGATAAAGATATGGCAATAGAAAGGGAGGGAATATTCCACTTTAAGATAATCAGTTAGGCCTACGTGATTAAATTATGTTTTTTAAAGCAACATTACAAGTAATCTTCCAACGTTTTAAAAAGTCGAAGTAGTCAAGCTGCTAAAATAGTAATTTAAATAATAATTTCTCCCGATACGACCTGGAAAAAGTCAGAGACCATATATGTAATGGAAGTATATCATTAGTTAAAAAAGATTCGTCATGTACAAACCTGGTGGGTTATGTAGTACACACTTTGTCCTGCAAAATCCCACAAGCTAAAGTAGATATCAGGTTTGTCAATATCATCAGCCTGTTCTAATCGTTCAAGCAGTCGTGCTTCGACATCTCTTATCTTTTCCCCCTGTAACTTCACTGCTTCTATCACATCCACAACCTTTGCCGGGACCATTTTGGATTGTTTTCGAAGCGTACTGGATTTCAGTTTTCCCAAATCTTGAATAAGGACATCTCCAAGAATTTTCTGTGTTTCTTCAACAGACTTTTGGCCTTGGTATTTTGTATTAAACTCTATTTAGAATGATTGAAATATATCAATCTTGGCAAATGTTCTTTAAAATAAAGCTATTTATATAATGTTTGTGGTGTTATTGACTCATTACCAAATGGAAGGAAAACATCCTGGTATTTATACTTTTTATTCATTCATTCATTCAAGCGTAACAATTCCACTCGATTCTGACAGGTCGCACTACAATGACGTGTGAACTGTAGTTTTGCGACATTAGTCATGATGAAAAATCAAGTATGCATCCACGAGAAAATTTCGTTCACACATTTCAAATCCAATGGCATGTGTTCTGAATTGACTCGCACACGTGACTAACATGCATCGTTCACAGTAAGAATTAAAAAATAGATCGGCTTTCAAGGCAGCGATTGAAGTATTGTATTGAAGTATTGAAGCAATTTAGAAGTTCACCACCTCAAAATATCGCATTGGCGATAGCTATTTCAGTGTGCACCTTCTGCGATCATCACTGCATTCTGTGCGCCCTGTGTACCATTTACACATTATGACGCACTCCTTTGGTAATATATGGCATGCAATATTGTTACAGAAGTCATTCACTGTTACAGAGATTATATACTTTGAATGTCGACCAATGCGTCATCTTTGCTTTTTATAATATAACATGCCAAAAGGTCATACGCTTATAAAATCTCGCCCACTTCCTTTCTTCTAGTGACTGATAAGTTAAAACGTTATTAACAAAACCAAAACAGATGTGAACTGAATGTGCTCACGTGTTTTATAACAGGTTCATAAATAGTAGTACGCTTCATAGAACAATCAGATATCTGTTATATCATTATATGTAGCAGGTTTCATCAACTTTCGCATAGTACTCTCAGAGTTAAATCACTAATTACAAATCTTTATTCAGTATTCAAATGAGCTGTTTATTAACTTGACACTGCTAAATGTTTCATGGGACAATCAGATATCTGTCAGATCAACATATGTAGCACATTTCATCAAATTTAATGCTGTAATTTTGGAGTAATATCACTAATTGCAAAATTCATTAAATATGCAAATGACCCCTTAATTGACTTGACACTGCTTATTGTTTCACAGCACAATAAGATATTTATCAGATCAATATCTGTAGCAGGTTTTACCAAATTTGAGACTGCAAGTTTAGAGTTCCAAAGTTCATTAAATATGTAAATGAACCCTTAATTACAAAGTTCGTTAAATATGTAAATGAACCCTTAATTACCTTAACACTACTAAATGCTTTACAAATACGATGGTATGAACCGGGACTCGAACCCACAACGCACGGCACCCAATCACCTAGCGCAGAGGACAACAGACAAACCGCTCGACTAAATCCCCAATCCTAAAAAAGATTGGTTCAATAACCGAGCTAAGGATGTTACAATTTTGACTGCGCCCTCTCCACTCGCCGTAGAGTTCTTTACAACACAGTCATATGTCTGTTGGATCAGTATTTGCAGCAGATTTCATCAAATTTTGTGTATTTATTTCGGATTTATATGACTAGTTATAAAACTTCATAAAATATGCAAATGAGCACTTCATTAACTTGACACTGCCCAATGTTTCTCAGTACAATTAGATATCTATCAGATCAATATCTGAAGCTGGTTTCACCGACTTTGGTGATTTCAGAGTTATATACCCAATTACACAATTCATTAAATATGCAAATGGGATCTTAATTAACTTCACACTACTTAATGTTTTACATCACATTAGATATCTGTCGGATCAGTATCTGCAGCAGATTTCATCAAATTTGGCGCGGTTTTTTCGGAGTTCTATGACTAATTACAAAACTTCATAAAATATGCACATGAGCTATGTATTGACTTGACACTGCCCAAGTACAATTAAATATTTATCAGGTCAGTATTTGTTACACGTATCATCATATTTGGTGCAGGAATTCCAGAGTTATGTCACTAATTACAAAAGTTCATTATATATGCAAATGAGCAGGTAATTGACGTGGCACTCACAGTATTATCACAATGTTCTGAGATTGTCATCTGTGAAAAGTGTCATGAAATTATTAGTAGTATTTTTTGATATGTGTCGATACTGTCACTACTGCCTCCATAGGGACACTGTTATACGAAAAAATGATATGTCATTAACTATTTTTAATATCCAAGCCAAACTAACCAAAATCTAATCATCTCTTACAATTAGCATATGGTACCTCTCTACCAAATCTGACATGAATCTGTTCAGGCGTTTTTTAGCGATCGTATAAACAGATAGACAGACACACACACGCACACACTCACATAGATAGGCAGAAAGACAGACAGACAGACATCGCTATGACATTAGCTTTCGTGTGTGAACACAAATGAGAGTGAAGTGTAGATCTAATCACGCACGATATGTACTGTGGGAGTCCCTGATCATTGACGATATCAATTGCACGAAACCACCTGGCAGCATGTAAATAAATGAAAAATAAATAAACTTACATGAATAGAGATCGGAACCTTTTTCTTTGAGGGGTGGCCCATTTGATTTAGCTGGGGGGGAGGCTTGAGGATTTTAGAAGAAAAATTGTTGCCGGCCAAATGGAAAAAAACGTCTCTGCAGAAGAGAAGGAAAAAGTCGCTTCTAGAAAGGCTGCAAAAAATTGCTGTGATGCTCCCTTGGATGGTAGACCAGCATCCAGCAGCCATTTGTGAACGAGAATCTTAAAACACAATTGTCTTTAGAGCTTCCGTCTACGGCGGTATTTTTGAATTGATATCTATAGAAGCAGAAACATATTGTCAGTAGCACGAATCACAGTCATTCTGTGTGGAATGACCTTGCATACAAGTTGCATACATAAATGTGTACTTGTATTCTGCTGCTGCACTCCTCGACTTCACTTTGTTGTGTATACAATGCTACCAGTGTTAGAATAAACATGATAATATTTGTCAAGTCTACAAAAGAGAATGAAATATGTAAACAAGCAAATCTCATTATAAATCGGTAACACTTTATTAATAGATATATGTCTATTTAAGTTTAATATTTTGTGTAAAATTTTACCAGAAAACAACTGGTGAATGTCAATGTCGTCTTGCATGCCATCGGATTAGATATTTAACGATGAAGAAAAGAATATTAAGCTGCCATTCATATCTCATTAAATATATATGTTTTGTGATATTAATTGGGTGTGTAATTGCTATAATTCAAGTCTTCATGAGCATATGTTGACAATGATTGTGGTACTATAAACAGTGACTGGAAATGTGAATGATAAGATTTGTAAACTTCCCGATGGGATAAAAATAAACAATATATAAGAGAAGAAACCCGTTTGCAGCAGTGCACAGGCCATTCAGCACCTTCTGGATTTTTTACAAGTCACGTGCTTTGCATTTGGCTGAAATATTGTAAAAGCTGTATAAGTTGGATGTATGTTCAGTGATGTGCATGTGTGAATATATGTGTGGATATATTTCCATATAATAAAATGTTAAAAACGGCTCGATTTTACAAGATTGTGATTGAATGATTTTGCATTTTGAAAAAATACTTTGACTCTACTAGTAAAATAAAAACAAGAATTGAAACAACATCTGGAAAATTGCTTCTAGGGAAAGTAAAAAACAAATTGTCGCCATGTCCATTTCCTCCAACTCCCTCAAAATCAAATGAGCCACCCCTAACTGTAACTGTTTGGCAATGAGAGGCTGTCACTCTATATTTAAACTGTACAAAGTCTATAAACATTACCGCAGGCACTGTTCGTATCGTATACTTAAATTTGTTATAATGTTATATGTTCGCACTTTCGGAGCTGTGATAAGGGGTAATTAAAACGCTGCACTTGATGCCATAACTTGCTTGTAGTCCCACTTAGCTCTGTGATCGGCGGCAGATACGGCCTACTAGCTGCTACAATTACTTGCCTGAAATTCAAGCATAGTGAAGCTGTCCTGGTAGCTTTGAATTTTTTGTGAAACTAATTTGTTAAAAAATAATACAATTTTTGATTAACAAGTGATGCAAGTTGTCCCCAAAATCTGCAAAATGTCCACAAACATAAAGAGTAGGGGGGCAGAGTGTCCCATGGATTAGAAATCCTGGCGGCAACACTGTGTTTTGTATTAAATTTTATCTGCTTCCTCGCCAACCATGTTTTGTTTTTGTCTTTGCTTTGATGGAGGAGTTGTTGCGAACCAGCAGCAAGTAGTTGATTTTCTTTTTCACCTCTACGATGATCATGGTGCACGTGGTGAATGGTTGGCAATTTTAGAAATTTGAGTGTCAGTAAGCTGAGAGTTGATATGGCCGTTGGAAGATATAGAAGCTGGTGGCCGATTGGTAGAAGTATTACACAAGGTATGCATTGATGTCTCACGAGCGTAACGAATGAAAACAGGATGTCATCGGATGACATCGGATGACGTATGTAACGATAGCAAGGCGGCGTGACAGATATCGCACTTTGGTGCAGACAAGTGGACACGCCTGGATTTCTACGATCCTTAATCATTATGAAAGAGATGTGCAGATTTCAAGGTAAATAGCATTGAATTTTGCAGTTAACCGTAGTGCATGATCAATGATGGCTGATATAACATGAATGTCTACTAATATCTTTTAGGTTTCCAGTTGCACATATTTTGATGAAACGGACGAAGATTGCGTCGTTGCTGATGAGAAATGTCGATGTAATGTCCAAAGTCTTGTAGCGTAGGAAAGCTTCATATTGTTTGAATAATTTTCTTCCGGAAAGCGAAAGAGCATGCTTTTATTCAAACGCACCTTCAATTCACAATTTTAATATTGCTTCTTATGTAACAATTATGTCAAAAGACATTGATCCCTTTTCAGTTGTTGAATTGTTGGAAAAATCAAAATTGCAAGTGTTCAGCTTGGTCGGATTAGGCAAATTGAGATACCAGTAAATTTTACGAAAGACAAAAAAGGCGATTTCAAACCGGTCGATAAATGTATTTTACTCAATGTTTGTTATCCTCGGAAACAGCGTCAGTATCAATATAAAACACATTGTCTGACAATAATGTGGACTCGCTCTTACCCTTAATGATCCATTCTGTGATATCGATGTTGTAGTTATCAGCTCCATCTGTACTAATATGCTTTTCTTCATATGGCTCTTTGAAGAGACTTCTTTTGGTCGATGTCTTTCCTGCACCATATGCTCCAACTAACATAATACGACCCCGGTAAATTTTTTTATGTGTTTCTGGATTTTGCGATAATAGTTGCAATTCGTGATAAAAATCCTGATGGTGAAAGTTAAATAACAATGTGGTTACTCTCCATAGGTGGTAGTCAAACTACATCGATATATTTCATTTAGTGGCGAAGAATTTATTTTATCTTGTAAAAAGAAGGTCATATATGGATGCTCATGGACAAACAGCTTCTGGACGCGTCCTCGAACCTAGTCCGTCTGATATATTAATAAGAACTACCAAAGCTATTATTCAAGGCAAATGCTGACGATGTGAATATGTAGAATTCACAATAAATAGATGAACTGCATAGCGAATAGTCACGGTGTTAAATAGCTCGACAGCAGAGAAAACCTTCATTAGTATTTTAAATTAACACACACCATTTTCTCTTCAATTCTTTCTCGTTTCAAACATTAATGATTAGTTTCTTATAGTAATTCACATTATACCTGAACATGGATCTTTTACAGAATATGCTTTCAAACGAAAATATGAAAAATTTAAAAAGCGACTGTACATAACTCGGTTTTGCAAAGTTCACTTCCTATATACACTTGCTATCGCCCGTACATATATGTCGTGAACTGTTCAAAATCTCGTGGTATACCGTCGCTAGGTGTATTTAATTTCTTATTTACAAAGTCAATGGAAACACTTCGATCCTTATCAAATTTGTGAGGAATCTTGCTGACGCGGACGAAAAATAAATTATTCAATATGAAATTATGGCTGGTATCACTTTTAGGAGCCTGCTACTGGAATGACACGGCAAAATAGAATTTCAGTGTAGCAGAAATCTTTCTCATAACGAATTCAACGCTGAAAAATCGATGTGAGAGTAAATACACGTCAACTTTCTACGACAGGAGAGTAATAAATATGTATATCGTGTCGTTCTTAGCTTTTGCAATTCGAAAATTATTGAATTTGCAATGAATGCTAAATCATGTTACAATGCTGTTTCAGATAGCAATGTTTGCTCAAACAGATCATTCTAAACTCCGTTAATAAACTTCTAAATAATCTAGAAGTACTTCTTCGGCGGCAGTTACAATGAGTAAGGCAACAGATTGGCAATGCAATGATTTCCTATTAACAATCTGATGATATATTTCATAGAAATGTATAAATGCATGCCACAGTTAAAAAAGAGTCTTTTCATCTTAAGGAAAAGAACAGTGGTCTTAAACTTTGCTCACGGATGCGTAATAATTACGATACGAATTAGTGGTAGCACCTCCTGACACGTGTCGCGATACCAATCACTTAACGGTTAAAAGTGCAGACGTTGCACCAATATAAGTTGCCATAAATCAACGCATTTCCTTGTTGAGCAGAAATGTCTAATTCATGATTGATGATTATAGCCGTGCATGGTACGTGTATATAAGGATGACGGACACGGCGTTTTCACCACATCAACTCTCAGCACTATCCAGCTTTGACTTGAACCACAGAATAATCAGAGACGCCACTGTACCGCTGAATCTAAGATGAAACATTTGATGATCATCGTTGCAAGCCTGTTCGTTGGCGTGGTTTTATCCGCTCCTTCAGACTCCGCTACCAAGGAGCCCAGGGTATTTATTTCATTCACATGTCTTTGTCTGGTAGGCGTATATGAACATATCCAACAGCGGATGCCTATGAAAACATTGAGCGCCTATCATCCGTGTAAACATGTATGTGTATCTGAATGTATATATTCCTGCGTGATAGCTCATTGCAAACAATACCTGAGAACTACTGTGCGTGTGTTTGGTGTGTATGTGAATCGTGGGTGAAATGAAGGAGCGGCTTCATGAATTTGTTGCCTGAGAGTATACTAAATTTCATGTCATGAGTATTTCATAATTTTAAATCTATTTTAGTGTGTTTTATTGTTCCATTTTGTTCTGCTTGGCCGAAAAAGCTATCTCTTGGAAGCAACTGTTCCGTCACTCTTAAATTTAGTGTATAAATTCTTTGCATTTTATGCTCATTGAGATTTTCTCATGGAGTGATAACATTAGAATAGTTTGCCAATCTTTTTTAAAAATGTTTTCTCAGAATGCGTCTCTCTTACTCGGTTCCGATGGCTTTAGCGATTGAGATTTTATTATATTTGGACAAAAACAACCTTTAGTTTTACTATGACTTGAAGTTCGCTTATTTGTGTGCTGTGCCTTTTTTAAGAGTTTGTCGGATTTGTAATTATAAATTGATCAATGTAAGACTATTTATACCCTTTATATAAACAGTGACTTCGTTTCTCATCAAGGGGGATGGCGTTTCGGTCATCGCGATTTTGAGAGCTATTTCTGATATCTCAAATACGAATCAATTTGTAAAATTCAAACCAATTGTCATACTCGGAAGGTCATATATACTCCTGAAACCTGAGAATCTGCACTGTGAGTGCTCAGCGGTTTTTTTTGTTTCGTTTTTGAGGTTACTCCGCCACGATGCGTGTTGCTAATATCAATTGTTGAATTATTTCATCCAGAAATACACGTATTCGATCAAGGTCAACGAAGTGTCTGGCGGTCAGAGAGAAGACACAATCATCATTGACGAAGAAAGGAATGTCGAAATATTCCAAACTGTTCATTCCGACGATGCCGAGGTTGTAGAAGATTTTGATGCGGTGAGATTTATATGATAGTTATTCGTAATTTGTGTGTTTAAATAATGGTAGTGTTTATAATCTTTATCAAAACAGATGACAGCGATTTTTTTCGTCCCCTGAAAAATACATCAAAAACGGTTAAGATGAACGAAAAAGTGAGATTCTTGAGTCATAGCTTACTATTGATAAAAGACGATCCTGCCGTCTCATGTCAATATTTCTATACCCCCATTTTTGTGCCATGTAGCATTTCGCTCAATGCCGTTCAATCTCTCTCAAGACACATTCAGTATTAAATATCAAACTTTATTCAGATTATCAACTTGGACAAGAGCGACACACTGCCGATAGCAATTTAGAAATTCTCTCACATTTATTCCCTGACGGCGCAGGTCTACTGTACTGTTATGCTCAGCTTTTGCCAATGGTGCATCTTTTCAATTCAATATTTATGGATATCAATGTAAAATACTTTGAACTTTTAAGAAACCTTTGTGAAACAGATGATTGCAAAATTATATTACATTCTAGTTACTAAAATTGTAATAGAGTGTGTTAGTACTTTACTTATTTCAAGTATTATATATCTTCTATTGAATTCGTTTTCCGCTGCAGGGTCTGGAAGGCATAATCCCAAGGAATGGTGACTCGTGTTACGTAAAACCGTTGAACAGTGGTGAGAACATCCCACCAGCGGAGTTGAAATCGAGGCTTGAAAGCTCCAGGTCTGAGGTAAGATATTTCGTTCCTTTATTGAAAATGGTTTAATGAAGATAAGACTTTTGCATTTCTGTCGAAAATATGACAATGTTTGCTTCAACAAGGAGCAAAAAATAACCAAGTCTTAGGTGTCGGCAGCAAGATTATCGTGACACGTAAAGTCACAACAATCGATCAGTGGCAATGATGTAGACAACCCTTTGGGATACAGCTTTACTTTTTTAAAATCATATCTCTCTTATCACGTACATACAGTTTTCTTGCATAGCACTGCACTGCACTGTCTACTGTATTGTATGTTGTGGTGTACTGGTCTGTGCTGTGTTGTGCTGTGCTGTGCCCTGCTACTCTGTACTGTACTGCGCTGTACTGTACTGCACTCACTGGACTGTGCTTTACTCTACTGTACTGTACAGTACTGTACTGTACTGTACTGTACTGCTCTGTAATGCATCGTACTGTACTGTACTGTACTGTACTGTACTGTACTGTACTGTACTGTACTGTACTGTACTGTACTGTACTGTACTGTACTACAGTGAACTGTACTGTACTGTCCTGTAATGTAATGCAATGTAATGTTCTCTTCTGTACTGTACGTCACTCATCATATCATATTCTCTTATTGGTATTTTCATGTCTCCTCTAAATTTAGAGCTACTCTTTTGAGAGAAACATTTTTACTTGTTTTCAAATCAGAAGGTAATAGAAGAAACTGGAGACAAAGATGATGATCTGTACGTACTTGCCGGTGGTCCAATCAAAAACCGAGCTGTTGTGGGTGAAACAATAGCAGAGAAATGTGAAGGACGGGACATTTATTGGCTGACACTCGCTCAAAGCGAACACAAAGGTAATCATCTCTTGTATGCTAGTAGTGATGAACGCCTGTCTGGTTGCATAAAAAATTGGAAACTGCTGTTATTTAGTTCCCAGTTCTGATATCTTCAAAATTAATTTTTTATGTTTCTGGTTGTGAAGATATTGAAATTTGTTCAAATGGTAAAGATATTTTTAATAATTAAATATTTCAGTAGGCGAATGAAAAATGTCGATGGTTGTCCTTTAGGAGACTATCGTCTCGTGAAGGTAGCGAGGATCACTATCATTTTGCTGTTATTTTAGCTGTAGGTTAACCTTTTCCAGTGGCCTGGTTTGTAATACTTCAGGAGGTGTTACAGCAAATTTTACATACTTGCGCCTTAATCTGACCAAATTGGTAAAATATTATATTGTTTGATGGTGCGGTACTCATCCGTTACCATTAGACGCCTTAGTTGATGTGAACAAGTTGCCTTGTATTATTTTCGATCAGCAGATATATCAGTATGAACTTACCGTAAGGTTGATGCACGCTCATGGTGGAACTGACTTAATCATGATTTGTTTGTCGCAAAATGGATTGGTGTCATTGGCACTGGCGAGCGCCCTCTTGCGTCTAGACCAACTGCAAGCTGAGGATTATTCATTCCTTTGCCATGCATTGATATTGCCAGTATTATCATCTCGCTTATACTGTCTATAGTATAACAATCCCTCAAAATTAACCTATGAAATCATTTTTACTATCAACGGGGTTCATATCAAAACTTGGAATCATAGCAGTAGAGACAACCCAGATGTGACATACTTCCATTTTTGGGGGGGGGG
>LD345968.1:209114-222932 GCA_001465055.1 Ptychodera flava
TCTATGATTAATATCTGATATTGACCTTTGACTGTACCAATGGCGACCATGTAGTCTACTATTGGACTTTCAGGATCTGTAACATCCCAGTTTGCATGTAGATAAAACTCCTTGGTGTCTGTATGCAAGTGAACATGTATTGGACCGGAAGACGGTGTACTTTCTTGCTCAGAGACTGGGTATAGTTGAACGTCATCGATCGTCATTCCTGAAATGAGAATTTGGAAATTGCACGATAGAGACCATTGAGTAAATTTTAAAAAGCGATTGTGGCATAAAGTGATACACAGACTAGCATCAAAGAAAGCAAACTAGACAAATACGATACTTAATCACAGGAAAAGTAGACGTGCCGACTGAAACAGCTGAACGTGGAATTTTCAAAAACTAAACCTGCCGAAGTTACATAGTGACTGTCCTATATTGAATTTTCAAAAAAGGCACCTCTTTGAAAACTTGAGATCTAGGTGTAAATTCGCCATTTCTCATTTCAAAAAGTTGCTAACCCTACCGTATCTCACAAATTTTTAATGCTACTAAAGGTTAAAGCTTTTTAGCGGAGCTTTAATTTTTATCTATTATCCATATGCAAATGATAAAACATGAAAACACATGCGCAATCGCTTACCACTTTTCTGTCCAAAGGATCCAATGGTCACACTTGACAATACTGACGTAGCAGTGAAGTAATAAACATGCTGATACCAGTCCAACTGATTCTGACTTCTCGCTCTCCTTTGGAATAATTTGAAGACTCGATACAAGCCAGGGAGACGAACATATCCCTCTTGTGACAGAAGAGATGCGGTCAACTCTGGCAGATGGCTTGCATAGAAGGAAAACCTATACTTCCCGCCAATCGTAGTTGCAACTGTCTGTGACACGCTGCCATAGATATTCATGAAGGCATTACCTGAGTTGGCGCCTACGTCAGAACCAAGGGTGACATGTCCTGTTCCTTGTACCTGCCATATTGATGGAAGGCAGACGAATACACCAGGATCCGTGCATTCCACTTGTGCACCGTTTTCACCATCTTCCACTTCTTCAAACGAAGGGTTGCCGATCAAGTTTGTGTCGATGAGGGCGCTTTCTACAGCCTCTGGGGCAGTGGTGTCCAAGGTCATTCCGTTAGAAACGGCTGGTTGCGACTGAAGACCAGCAGCGTCTACCGCTGCGACTTTGGAAAAGTAACTTTGACCTGTACGCATATATAATTTTATGAATACATACATCTATCACATTTCGTGTTATTTACATGTATTTAATTTGATGGTTTTTGTATGGTTTGCTAAATTATTTTAAAACATCACATTCGTAAGATTGCTAAAGGTCGTTTCGTTGATACATTCAGGGTGAGATATAAAAAGTTGCTGAAAAATGTAATACCACGCTCGAGGGCCCGCCCATAAGAGCGATTTAGATTAAATGTAAAGCTAATTGGAAATCACCAAAAATGTCAATTTTCTTTCTAACAAATAGAAAAAAGAATCACAAGAGTCGAAATGCTGATTTCATCTCGTGTATGAGGAAAATTAATGTTGTAATACCAATGGTACATAAAACACCTCATCACCTGGGCTAAGATCGCCTTCAATTGCTGTCGCCATCGACAGACGGAGTCCAACGTCTTCACACGGCAGAACGTCTTCTGCTCCAGGCTTGGTACCAACACACCATATATAATGATGAACTGAGGACTGTAAGTCAGAGAAACCATGCCACGACGCAGCTACAATTGTGCTGGAGTTTTGATACCCTGAGTCGTGAATTCCGAGACCGTCATGCACCACGCCGACCTCTGGCGGCATTGTATCAACCTGGAACAGATATGGTTAATGAGTTATAAAGTTGATCGAGCGATTAAAGTCCCATAAGCTGCATTTCTTCCCTTTAGTACGAAATCAGAAGCAACTTATGTAAGACTGCTTCCCGAAATGTGACCACAGAATATTTTTTCAATCATAGGCAAGCACACATATCTTAGATTTTAACAATAAATAAATAAATTTCGACTTGAAAGTCATACTATGGCTGCCGCGAGCGGATACACAAAAAGTAAACAATTGACCGAATCCATCGCAAAGGATTGAAGAGTGATAGTATCAAAGACGGTATGGCTTAAAAGGGGAACCAAAAATATCTCTACGAAGATTAAATAGTTTTGTCTTGGTAAATAAATTGCAAAATGATTCAGCTCCTGTATTGGGAACTTACACTAAATAGCTGAAATGAAGAGCATTCACGAAAACTCTTTTTAATGTCATTTCAACAAAACATTAATTAAATTAAAACAACCCATTGTTTGATGACCTTAACTTCATTCTTACCACGAAACCGTCAGATGATGCGATCGACTCAAGTCCAGCACTGTTGACAGCTTTGACATTAGAATAATATTTCATTCCTGGCTGGAGATTCAACCCCGTCAACATAACTTTGAATATATTAGAAGCGACGATATTCTCTCCGAACGATTGGATATCCTCGCCTAAGAATAGAATAGAAACGGAAGTTGTAAAGATATGATCTTACTAGAAAATTATCGACGTAAGCTATGGTTGTCCAAATTACCCAAGATAATTTTTTGCATTAAATAAACACAATGCAAAGGTATGTACACAGTATTTATATTATTGTGCATATGCGATTAGATCTAGTTTGAGTTTCATTAAATCAGAATCTATAAAGTCCGCATAGGGTCTGTATCATTTTTGTAAGAATACCTATTAGATTTTTAGTAATATGTAATAATGTACATGAAAATTATGAATGTTTATTCAAGTGTTTATTATCATCATTATCACCCTTACCTCCGACATGTGTTCCGATTGACACCGAGAAATATTCGATGTCAGTGTCGGCTTCTGTGAAAACATTTTTCCATGAAATGCCAATCGATGATGTAGACGTCATATAGTCAGTGTCGATCACTTTATCAAGGTCATCTATATCTTTGACCTACATGTAAAAACACTGTAATTAACCAACTGAAATAAATAATGTGCAAAGATTAAATAGTTAAAGGGACAAAGTCGGCCATTTTTCATGAATTTTGTTTAACACTAGATACTACTTACATTGTTTGACATGTTGATAGATACTGAGTGAATTTGTGACTACTAGTATGCATTTGACCCCGGTTTTAGACACGATACATGAAACCATCGCAAAAATGAATTAATGGTCATGACCATTTATTCCTTTTTGCGATGGTTTCATTTAATTTGTCTAAAACCGGAATCGAATATATGCATGATCACCAATTTATTCAGTATCTTTCAACATGTCAAACAATATAAGTGGTATCTCGTATCAAACAAAATTCATGAAAAATGGCCGACTTTGTCCCTTTAACAGAGCAGCAACTGAGGACTAAAATGTTCTTTGCAATCTCATCATGCAAAGATAAAGTGCTTTGTCTGAACTGTTGCATTTTAAACCGCCAAGTCGAAATCATCTATACCCCCTCCCCTCTCTTTTTGTTCACTTCCCACGCGACGCCTTTAAAATCTCATGTTATACATTATAGAGATTGTTTTAATATATGTCTAATGCAATTGCTGTACCTAACCTTACGTGACTTCGATACTGCTGGTGGAGTGTAATCGGACTTTACACCGTCTGATGTAAATATTGCATACGTCATTCCATCGTACCACGTCTTCACGTAAAACACGTACTCCGATTTCGAGTTTAGAGAAACTGAAATGACACGTTATGTTAATTTAATTAGGGTTTCACTTAAGCAGCGGTTTTGTAAATATGATGATATTTATAACTTATTTGGATAAAACTGTAGAATAGATTGAAATGTTAACTTACCATCTCTGGTCGTAAATACTGCAAAAGTATTCAGACCAGCGTCGTGCCATATTCTGTCGAAGGCGGGATTCAATAATCCAGTTCCCGGTGCGTCATCTTTGCTTCCAACACTCCATTCATAGCGTTGAACTGGTATTCCTGTCAGATGAGAAAGTGCATTTAGAACGATATGTACATGTGATGTCATTTTCACCCGTAAAACGTGAATTTCGTTATCATATCATTATCATGGAATTCAGGAAAGATATATTACAAACCAAAAGCAAAGCGATGCAAATCATAACAGTCTTCAAAAGGATATAATATATATAGAAAATGTAGCTCGACAGATGAATTTTTATGGTGATTCTATGTAGGCGCAATTCTCTAGAAGGAGCCATCTAGGAAATTAATTATGCTAAGTTAAAGGGTCTGGTTCCAAGAAACTTTATCGGACCCCTTGTCACCGTTGATGACCGGACTTCATGAATCAGAATTTCATGAGTTTCGAGGAGATACAACGACACTGATTGTTTACCATCACTTGTCTTGACTGACGAACGATCAATGAGCAATAACATAAAAAAGGAACGGTTGCGTACACAATCATATCACAACTTGAAAAAAACTTACTACGTAATCGATTTGCCTTTAGATTATACTATGTCATGTTGCAAAGGCACTTTAAGACATCAAGTTCAACATAGTACGAAATTATGGCTTTCCTTTTCTGCGTCATTAGTTTAATAGTCTTATCGAGAGGTTAGCACTTTGTTCTTCGCATCACAAATGTACGTGTTACAGAGGAAAATCGAACCAAGGACATGTATGTACCACTGGCAGCCACTTATTTCCGTGCAAGAAAAATTTTGATGACATCGACATCATAATATCGTTTCAGCCAAAACTTGTGAACAATATGTGATTAAAAACTCATCTATATATAGTTGTATGTCTTTGTTTCTGCTGACGATGAATTGCAATATTATATGGGAGAAAGCGTCATATGATAATGAATGAAAGCATTTGCATTTCTATGATCCCACCTTCATTTGAAGATCTCCATCTTGCAGCTAAGGCACATCTTGAAGCCGTGAAGTTGACGTCTCGAATGTTGTCGATCAATGTCATGTCTCTGTAGTCAGTAATGTCAAAGATCTGAACTCGTTGATACAGATAATTTCCTGTTGGTGTAGTAAAGATTTGAATTCGGTCATGTGCTCAAGAAGTCGATCACCTGGCTTCGAATGAAAACCAACCGGCGCGGCAAGACTGCTCGCCTTAAATCTTGTCACCGATGAAATTTGAAATAATCATCATACAGTATACAGTGTTATACAAAATCGGTGGGAACAAATGCCTCACCTGTGACATCATAGCAGTTTTCTGGAGTGAAGTCACACGGTTTGTTTTGTGGTGCGCATGTGCAGTCTCCTTGACAAGTCTGTATGTCGCATCGCCTCAGCAGAGACAAAATCCCACTGTAATCATTGGATTTTGTCACCAGAAACGTTTCATGGGCTTCATAGCTCTGCAAACCAACCTGTTAATCCAATACAATGTGTTTTTGTTTACCCTTGTTGCTCTTATTAAATCTTGTATAAGTTTACCCTTGTTCATTTGATATCTTGTGCACAGCGAGGTACAAGCGCTGGCAACAGTAATGTTTTGAATTACGCCCATCTCATTTTACGAACGTTTTGAGCACGACAGACAGTTTCTGTTTAATCTTTCTATTTTTGGAGATGCTAATGTGCAGTATATATGCCATGTTGGAAACCCATAAACCTTTTAAGTTGGTAAATCATGCACTATGAATGATCTTAAAAAAGTTAAAAACATCAAATTGAAAGCAAAAAATTTATTTTCCTATATGTATATTAACTTCATACCTCATTGACTGCCCATAATGTACAATAAATGTGTTCTCCTGGAACGAGGTCTCTATTGATGTTGATAATGTAAGTTTGTACGCTACCTTCATCAAAATGAGACGACCCATTGGAATGTTGAACTTGAACTGTGGTATTCTGTGTAAAAGACGACAAAGTGGAAACATAAGAATTACCTTAGGGCTCCGATCAAGTCCGGGGTGAACGTTCTACAAGTAAAGCTCGTGTTCAACATTTTGCCGATATCTTCAAATTTTAAGGATTAATCTGGAGTAGAATACAACACCGTCCTGGGGGCTTAAGTAACGCAAAAGTATTGCTACTTCCAGTGCAACATGTTAGAAAGGCATCGCTTTCGTTTTACTAGAATCTGCTGCTTTCCTCTGTCAGTCTATGCAACAACCTAGCTCTTGGTAGCCTGTAAGCTTTGACCGGCAATCCTCATCAAAGGAGCCTAAGGAATTACTTGATTGGCTCCTTACAGGCCGTTTAATCTACAACCGCATGATGACTCTTGTAGGTCAAATTCAATTTACAGGCCCGTTCCGCTAATCAATAGGAGGAGCCCCATCGAAATAAAGACTTTTGGCTAGCGAAGATGCACATTAGTAATATTCATCAATACAAAAATTAAATTAAACATAGATGTAAATATTATGGGCATCCTTTGCGGTATTTTCGTAATAACCTTATTATAACACATCTTACATTCGTGACTGGGGCATCAACTTGTCAGAGTGACCATGTTCGTACAATTTCAAAAATTTTCCTTCCGAATTATAGCCCAAGTGTGGAACGCTATCTCGGACGAGCTTCTGCAAGTTCTGGAAAATGTGTGTGTGCACTACACACGTACGTACAGAGCGCGCGAGACATGTTCTGGCACTCGTCCAATGGGTCCCCTGAAACCGTTCAACAGTCAACGCGCAGATACAGCTACAGGGGATGGGGCGCCTTGAAACCAGTACGTGTTACGGAAAGGGCGTTCCGTACGGCTTTTTAGCGCACGCAAAATTCTATTATTCTCGATGGTTTATGTATAATAACACTTAATATGTGACGGCAATGCCAAGGTTAACAGGTTCTCTCAATAAACTAGATATACCTCCTTACTTACCCCAGTCATATCCCATGAAGCATATCTACTGCCTATGCCAACATGGTAATGTCTTATTCCTGTGTGAATATCTGCAAATCCTAACCAAGCCAGTTTAACATTTGTTGAGTTTTGCCCCTGGCTTTGATGATACGTCATCCAGCCTTCCCGATGACGTGTTAAACCAGCGGTGTGGCCGGTCTCCACAGCGAATGTGCCAACAGTTGGAGGACTCGAATCAACCTGGAAATGAAGTTAAGAATGGATTTAAACATTATGTTTCTATTTATCATGGTCAAGTAAATTTTATGTGTGAACAAGTTCTTTATGTACTCTACATTGTGATGACGGGTTGCTGTCAGAAAATTGTAACAATTTTGCTCGGACATATATAAGATTGTCTTACCAAAATGTCGTCTGTGTCGCTGGATGTACACAGTTTAGCTGCATTGCATGCTATCACGTGGACATAGTAGGTGTTACCATCGTGTAGTGATAGGTTGGTAAATATGTACTGATGAAGATTGCCTTGTACCTGTAATGTTTAGATCAGTGAAAATATTAACCGTAACTGAACTCTCCCTATGTATCGTTTTACGAAAAATATACCGATAATGACAAAGTGATGCACCTACATGTATATATAGATCGGCAAGGCAGAAGCAATTAAAACTATTTACCGTAACGGATGGAACAGTGACGTCAGACTGGCGATGGGTCATCACTGAGAGGAGCTGTGTCTCTATTGGACTTTCCGGGTCATAAAATTCCCATGATACACTGAGATGTGAATTCCATACCTTGGAAAAAGTAATTTAACAGACTTAAAAGAAATTTGACAAACATGTATTATGTCTAATATTGAACAAAGAGGTATCCATGAAGAGAAAGACTTGTCAATTTGTCCTGAAACTAATTGCAGATACGTTAAACTATATTTATAATTCAGCTTTCGTTCAAATACGAGTATTATTTTGTATACCATGGTAGTAAAAAGAAAAGACCCAATTTCTAGCCATGTCTACAAGCATTATGGTATTCAGTCATAGTCACTAAGAATGAGTTCTCAGAAGTTAAAGAATTTCGGTCATACAATTTCTATAGAATCTTCGATTTTCAGCTACGACAATTCAAAGTAAAAAATTAAGTAGTGTATACTGTACTTGAGTTCCATTGTAAATTGATCCTGTGGTACGGTCGTACGCTGGTTTCTGTTTGATAGTCGGTGGGGAGTTATCGACTGCTACGCCATTCGATGTTTGCTCCACAGACAAACCTATGGCGGAGAGAAATGTTTACAACTTTCGTGAACAGACTGTCGATACACATTTCTGACGTTTATGGTTAAAGTGTGGCATCTGTAAACAGGTGACTACTGCAACTTAAGTGAGATTTGACGACGATTATCGATCCTGGCACGACGTAAAGTCCTGTAGCTCACCAATAAACCGATCTTCTTATATGTCAAACCTACAGTTAGAAAGCAAGTAGCTAAGTTGTAGCGTGAATTCAAAACGTTGTGCTTGATTTACTGGAACGTTGAAGCTACTAACTGGGATTTATTAATATGCTTACCCGCTTTATTGAAGGCTGTGATAGTCACGTATATTGGAACATTAGTTTGCAGCTGGTTTGGCAACTTTGATATAAATGCCTTCTCTGTCAGGTGTAGTCTAGTCCTTGGTAAAGTATCGTTACCGCCAGGTGTCGTTCCTGCACGAAGCTCGTAGTGTGAAAGTTGAGAATGAGGATCGTGAAAATTATACCAGTGAGCCGACAGCGATGTCCTAGATAACCAAAAAATATTTTGTTTAAATTAGTCTCTTCCCGGTTAAACAATATTATTCACTGGTAATAAAACTGACAGCTTACTGGTAATTGCGTGAACGATTGCACTTCTAAGGTGACATTGCAAAAATGACAACTATAATATAATATGATGTCATTACATGAAATATGAGAAATATAAAGACTGGGAATATGTTTCTCTGGTATTCAATAAAGTGGCCGTACACAGTGTTGTCATCCCCTGACACTCTTCGCAACATAACGTTATTTGAAACGAGAACGGCAAAATAAAAACATGTAACAAATAAATGAAATACCACTAAGGACTGTTTTCGCAGTGAAGGCCTATATTCGTGAAACGATCTATTTTACCTTGAAAACTGGAAGGCCTGATCTCCATGACTCACTCCGTCGTATACTTTCCCAGCAATGGGTGGAGAGTTATCTGGTATGATACCATCAGACGTAACGGAAGTACACAGACCAGCAGCGTTACATGCAATGACGGTTGTATAGTATTTTATGCCTGCTACTAAGTTTAGGTTTGATGCAGTCATTTCTGAGGACAAACAAAACAAAACATGTAAACAATGACGCAAGTAAATACAAACAGACACAGGTGCGTATACATACATACATACATACATACATACATACATACATACATACATACATACATACATACATGCAAATAAAATTTGATTCTCAAACTGTTAAGTTTGAATAAAACGAAGGTAACGATCACAGTGGTTGCTGACAAAGTGTCGATGAATCCGCATAACCCTGCACACTCGAAACATTTACCACAAGAACGGAATCAGAGTATTTACTCTATAAATATTATAAGTAATAAATACAATTGTGACTTTTAATACCGAGTGACAATCCAACATCCTCTTCTGACAGGACATCGTCACATTCTGAACAAGATCCAATTTTCCATGAATAGCCGGTGACAGGAGAATGGGGATCATAGAATCCATACCAGTGAGCTGCCAGAGAGTCTAAGTGTGTCTGGAAAAGTGTAGATATTTAAATAATTAAGTTTTTTTCTGTACATCTTTTGCGTAAATGGACCTTGAACGGTAGAATGTGTGAAGACATTATATATTCCTTCTCTTATCAAACTATGAAACAAATTGAAAAAATGATAATTTCGAAAATGTGTTGTGTAAGCGTCTGAAGAATTTTCTTTATGAAGCAAATATAGAAAATATAAATTACATCTACGCCACCTATAGCACAGAGTGTATCACCATGATATGTCAAACGCCACCAATCCTATTTGGTGTATAGTGTGTATATCTGAAACGCAATCCATGAGAAGGGAATTTAGAGACGAGTTAAATGGGTGCCACACCTGGTAATCTTTGTCTGTGTTTATGTCGTCTCCATCGTACACGAAGCCACCATGAGGTGGTGATGCATCTACCAACATACCCCATGATACGGCAGCGGTCGAAAGCCCTGCTCCATTGTGAGCCTAAAAAGGATTATAGAATATTAGATTTTTTTAGACATCGTATACATTTACCAACGTTTCATATCGGAAAATAGCCTGCAATGCTCCAAGGTGTAATACATTGAGGAACTATAGAAACAATCAGCAGTCTTTCTCTATGACGATTAAATACAGTGTGGGATATACCATCTTCATCGTTCAGCCTTAGCTAATACGAGGCTGCAGGATGAAGTTTGGGATAAACCATCACATTTACTTCAAACTTTGCAGCCACAGCTGGGTGATTCCTCTTAAATACGAACTTCAGGATAAGTGGATATCACTAAGGCATCAACAAAGACGTTTTTCTTTGACATTGTTGACATACCTTGACCATCACGTAGTAAACATGACCTTCAAGAAGTTCAAGATCATCGTCATCTGATTGGACGCTCTCCTCTTGTTCAGTGGTGGTGCATGCGTACACGTCTGAATGCCAAGGTTTAGAACCAACACACCATTCGTACTCGACAATGCCTTCACATGATGGAAATAGAGTGACAAAATGATTATTGTCTTCGTCTCACTTTTGATGATACTGACGTCACTAAAGTTTATCTAACTGTCACCTCGCAATGGCCAATGTCAAATATAAAAATTATGATCACACTGCCGCCGTAAAATGCAATACATACGAGCAATAGGGACATTGAAAGATTTTATTTTCATTGAATGGTAACCTGGCTGGCTTTTTCTGGTATTGTTTTCATTTCTTGTCATCCACCTTCACAGGGGCAATAAAAGATTGTATAGCACATACCACTTTCTCCATCAGTGAACAGTCCAGTCCATGATGACGCTATGGACGAAGTTGAAGTCAGGAAGCGACCATCAAATTCTACGGATCTGTCAGACTTCAGTGGTGTAGTAACGTCAACCGTGATACCGTTAGAAACAGCTTCAGACGTGAAACCAACGTAGTCCGTGGCTGCAATAGAATTGTCGAATAGCAATTTGGCGCGTTTCACAAAGTGAAAGATCAATACAGCAACAAATGTCTCATTTTGTTCAACAATAAGCTGTATATATCAAACTCTCTCCCTGAGTTTAATGTTGATTGTACCGTATGCAAACTTAACTTATAAGTTAGGCGTACATTGTTCAAACAACTTGGATTAGAAATTCGGGGAGTTTGGACATTGTTTACCGAAAATTCATAAAACAATTACCAATACCTCTAACAGTAGCAAAGTATGTGAGACCTCCTTGAAGATACAGACCATGAACCACAATCCAGTTCAGTATTCCAACGGATTGGTAATTTTGCACATCAATACAACCTGGACATGAACCTAAATTAGAAAGAATACATAAATTTCTCTTCATTATCATTTAGCAAACATTATTTAACCAGTCTCTTGTGTTTTTTTCTAATCCCTATATCTAATTCGTATGTTTCGCTTGTCTCATTAACATCAGCTGACAGGCAGACATGCTCGAATATTTTAAAGACGGACGGTTGATCCTTACCTATAGCTATCTCGTACATCTTTATACCGGATCCGTGAGAACTTCGACCGTATTCGTCAACATCGTAGAATCCACTCCATTGAATGTTAAGTTCAGATGTAGATGTCTGCAGAATGTAAAGGATAGTCACACTTCCATCAACAAGCCATTTACTATTAAAATTAGCTCAGTTAATCATTAAAATTTTGATAATTTATCGCTGTGTACAATATCACGCAAATCAGGGAAAAATCGTAGGCGTTTGCCAATTCCTATTAATATCATATTATGCCAAAGACGAATTCTTATGGACCAAATGAGAGTGTTCCTCTAATTCCACTGCTTAATGCCAAGTAAAGTGCGCCCAACGTATTAGTATTGCGAACAAGTGTACCTGAAACCGATGACCCTCTCTGCCAATCCTCACTGTACCGGTGGTCGGTGCTGTATGATCAGCAACGATTCCGTCAGAACAGGCTGACACTTCCGGTAGAATAACTTCAAAGTTGCCACGATACGTCACTGTTTCATTAGCATGCATGCAGATGTAGTAACGCCAGCCGTGTTGTAGTTGAAGGCCATCGACATTAACGTACTGCAACTGTAAAAGTGGGCAATGCAAACAGTTGTAAATAAATCAAAGATTTCCTAAGAAAAGGCCCAAAAAGAGAGTTCTGATTAAGAAAATAAAATAATTGTGCAAACTTTGATGGTCCTCACCTGTGTCTCGCCGCAACGCATAACATGTGGCGAAGAACATTGGTACGAATCAAAGTTGATGTGTTGTGCCGGTGTTTGATATGCGTTACGGTCCAAAGTTTGATCAGAGATGACTTTCCAGCTGAAATTTCCATGCTTCAGACCCGGCCACACTGCAGACAGCTTGTGCTTTGAACGTGTATACTCAGCATCTGAAGTTTGTCGGTCTAAATAATCGGAGAGTCGAATATCCCTGTACAAATACGAAAGTGTTAGATTACGGATGTAGATTTTCTTAAGATACAGTGTAATCATATTTATAAGAAAAATGCGCCCTGTAATCTTCGGACAATTATTGTGTTAGAACATTGACCATCTGAAGAGTGTAAGATGCATTAAACTTAACATACAATACTGCATTTTATAGTAAAGGCAAATATCATTTTCATCGTGCGCAGACGCAGATGCTATGAGAGAAAAAAAGAGTAAACAGCTGGTAATCAGAGGTAAGTATTTCACAATATTTCACAATACCTCACATCGTCATTTTCATGTTCATACTCTCCTACAGCGTCGATAACAACGTTCTTTGTGATGTGACCAACCACACTGCAATCTTTTATCTCTTTGTGAACTGTAGTGCTGAGTCCAGCTTTGTTGTATCCACGCAATCCAAGTCGGAGACAATCGCTGAAGTCAAGTTCCGCTGACAGAGTAGTGGCGTGGTGTAGCTAAAGAAGAGTTAGATTTATCATTTAAGGTAGACTTTTCTTCCTGCACAGATATTCACAGAGCAAGACATTCGGTCAAAATTTCCATGTATTGCGGCATGCTGATGTGCGTCATTCTCGGATATGTCCGAGGAACAGAGTGCTAAATGAAGTATGCGTTTTTTTACTTTGAAAAAGTGATGCATTTTTTCTCTAATTTGACTTGCATGCAAAGACATATGTATAACTTCTACTTTCGATGATGGCACTGAATCAATATGCAAAACTTACTTGATTTGACACCACGGTTGCATTAATTCTTCGCCACGGCATCAAAATGTTCCCGTGCTGTGTATCTCCATCTGCTGTCAAGACATTTATACTCCATTCATAGTAGTCGATTGGATCTTCCTGGCTTTCTCCCACTACCTCTTCTTGCTTGAAAGGATACCACGTGAAACTAAGAACCCGTGAGGCACTATCGGAATGATTAGAAATGATATAAACATTATTCTATTAATTAGATATTATTCCCTAATATTTTTCTTCGTTCAGCGAAGGAAAATACGAGTGACGTAATGACCGTGTCACCACGAGTCGAAGACGAGTGGTGACACGGTCATTATGTCACGAGTATTTTCCGAGCTGAACGAAGAAAAATATTAGGGAATAATATACTTATCACATGCACAAGCCAAGAATTCGTTATTTTTTGCAAAATAAAATAAGTTTTCCATGACGATTCCGTGTTTAAACTTTGAACTACTTTAGAAATAAATATCAGTACGCCGTGCACAAGTTGTCAATCATTTCCAGTCGTCCGTCGTGTGCATTAGCGCTCACGTTCGTTCGTGTGTGGAGCAAATGACAGCTCTCGGT
>LD345968.1:233273-244108 GCA_001465055.1 Ptychodera flava
TTATTCATATTTTCATCGATAAGCCAAACTGTACCACTGCCATCATTCGCCAACCCTGGCCTTGTGTACACGTCATCAATAACAACGTCCGTGATGATTGGTTCGCTTACATCAACAGTGACACCGTCAGAACACACAGGATTGGACGGCTCCATCGCTCGGTTGTAGGCGATGACAGTGCAGTGATACCGACCAGGAAGAGGCGCTGTCCACTGAACTTGTGTTGACATGGTAGTTGATAGCTGGGAGAAAATACATCGCACAGTAGAATCTTTTGTGAGTTGGAACTGATTTTGTTTTGACATTACTGAATGTAAAGGACCGGATAGGTCATGCTTTGGGACATCATTGGGACATCATTGTTGACATAGTACATGCGTAAACATGTTTGCAGGTTCCTTACTTTCTGGTGATACTGTTTCTCTGATTATTTTAACAGGTGTTTTGTGTATTATTTGCCAAACGTTAATATAGATGAATTTTTTTCAAAATGAGACTTATGATTGACCTACATGACATTTTACATATCTCGCATTTATCAACTTACCGGTTCTTGAATTGGAAATGCGATTTCGTTGTCAAGCAAGCAGTCAGTTCCAAAGTAGTACACATATAACATTATTCCGCTTTCTCTATCAAAGAATCCGTCCCATGATGCAAATATCTCGGAGCTCTGTTGGAAGTCTACATCCGGGTAGTCAGGCAAGCTGTCATGTACACTGCCCTCGTGTGGCGGGCTGTCGTCCACTGTTATCTGCAGGTGTAGAGCAACATGACAATGCGTTTCAATATTGAATTCTATTTTTATCACAAACTTGTAAGCCATAAAGCTAAGTACCGATCGTAACTTAGCATCAATATCAAAATGCCAAGGTGTCCATGATTGAGTTTCACTATCTTAATTGAAGCCGGAATAAATAAACTGAACTGTATCACTTGAGTTGAAAATCACGATAAAACGGTTTGTTTTAAAGATGAAGTTAGCTTATTAGTTGACCGGGCGCCTAATTCTGGGAACAAATCGAACAACTATATAATATCTATAAGCTATCATGCTTTACAATAACTGTATGAAGCTCACCAGTATTATCCAAACATATTGAGAAGTTTATAGTTTTGGACCATTTATTGATATGCACGTGAGATATCGTACAGCTCGTCCACATCCACGGTAAGTAGAAATCGAACCGTTGAACAAATGATCTTTTTTTGCGAGCAAACATCAAGTTAATCATAAATACCTGAAACTGACGAGTTGTCTGCAACATCGCGTTATTGGTCACAGTTACAGAAAACACGTAATCATAGTCATGTGTTCCAGTCGGTATTGACATCAGTTCTTTGTTCATTTCGATGGTGAAATTTCTGTAGTAACACTCACCAAGTGGAATACATGTACATTCAGGAGGGTTGCAATCGTTTGGCTCCTACGAAAGATATCACATAAATTTGATGAACAGAACCACAGGCGCTTGGCACATTGCTGGGATAATAGTCGTATTTAATATGTAGAATGTCTATATACGACTTGATTCTTCAATAAAAGAATCACTGTACGTGATATTAGTGTGGGCCTATAGGCCTACATGTTGACTGGCATTATACACGAATGGCTATGGCTGCCTGGCTCGGGCCCGGCGAACGCACTGCATAATCATCAATGTGTACTACATGACTTGTACGTGATATTACTGTACATGTGAGCTAGCTTAACCGAGCGGCTGTAGAGCTGTGCAGGGCTTGGGCCCGGCTTGGGCCCGTTGTCCACCGCTGCACAGACCGGATGGGAAGGTGTGAAAGCTTTTCATCGCCCGATTTCATACACCAGCGAAATTCACGAACTCTTAGCGTTTCCGGTGATAAAAACTGGTCAACGGTCAGATGGTTGCATAAACAATCGATCGACTGGCCTCTTCTGCCTAAAATCATACCTTACCCTATGCTACTGGCGAGAAATCGTCCTTAAATTGGCTGGGCACACCAACCCAGCGCCGGCCATTTTGAATAAGCTGCATTCAATGTACGCGTCCAATGAGAGAAGAGCAATTGAAAGACAATACGCCATCTGCCAAGGGTTGTATGCACAGGCGTATACGATGCATGTAGCTTATTCAAAATGGCCGGCGCTGGGTTGGTGTGCCCAGCCAATTTCAGGATGATTTCTCGCCAGTAGCATAGGGTAAGGTATGATTTTTGGCAAAAGAGGCCAGTCGATTGATTGTTTATGCAACCATCTGACCGTTGACCAGTTTTTATCACCGGAAACGCTCAGAGATCATGAATTTTGCTGATTTATGAAATCGGGCGGTGAAAAGCTTTCACACCTTCCCATCCGGTCTGTGCAGCGGTGGACAACGGGCCCAAGCCGGGCCCAAGCCCTGCACAGCTCTACGGCCGCTCGGTTAAGCTAGCTCACATGTACAGTAATATCACGTACCGTTATTCTTTATTAAATAATCAAGTCATGTAGTACACATTGATGATTATGCAGTGCGTTCGCCGGCCCGAGCCAGGCAGCCATAGCCATTCATGTATAATGCCAGTCAACATGTAGGCCTATAGGCCTACACTAATATCACTTACAGTGATTCTTTTATTGAATAATCAAGTCGTATATAGACATTCTACATATTAAATACGATTATTATCCCAGCAATGTGCCAAGCGCCTGTGAACAGAACAAGCCACTTTACTTTCAGAAACATTATTTTATCAATATAAGAACACATTTTGGTCTTTTCTTAAAAGAATAATCTAAAACGATATCAAAGGACAATGGTGTCCCAGTTGTCATAATCTTGACGATAAAGGATGAAAAATTGGTAATCGGATATACGTTGAAAACTTTTTAAATTGAAATTGCCTTGTCTTTTCGTGACATCTTTAAATGATATGGTCTCTATTTGATCTAGCACTGATGTGCGGATTTCGCAAAATTGATAAGCAGTTAGTGGCATTTTTACATGTTTGCATTCCAACGAATCATTGAATGTGTAAGTGTCCAAGATTGAACGTTTGTCGGTAGCGGTCCTTTGATCTGAGCTATTAGTTTTACGCATATGTTCGGAAAGCTGGGGGGCATACAGAGTAATGCAAAGTGTAGCTGTGAGTCTTGCCTATCCGACACCCTACAACAGTATCAATTAGTACATGCAGTATGACTGTAGCACAGCTTTAGAGCTCCTTTAAAAATCAGCAGCTGTCATTATATATCTGGCATTTTTAAGATCGTTCGATTCGCCATTAATTTCATGATCAAATAAGAAGTGTTCATATTAAAATGATTCAGATGGCATAAAAAGTTAGAAACCAGACAATACCATTTTAAGAATTTTAGTGAAATGGGCTTACATCTGATCTGACAAAATACAAATTTTCGCTAACGATGCATAGAATACATATTTGACACTGTCACACAATGCATGGACAGAATAATGTGAACCAATGCTTCGTAGTGAGATTGGTTTCCATGCAATACAAATAAGTGTCGAACACAGTGACATTCTCTCAAAATTGACCCTGCACATACTTACAGGTGACCTGACAACAGGTAGGCTGCCTTCTCCGTGTACCAAGGTTTTGTTCTCCATGTCGAATAATTCCCAATGGACTACAAAGAGACCACTATGATCATCAAAGGCATCGAACACCACTCTATAGAAAAAAAACAGTGTGCGGAAAAAGTATGTCAATCTGTCAATCTTCTGTTTCTCCGCAATCTATTGGTGATAATAAAGCCAATGCCAACATAATCACACTATACAAGACACTCTGAATTTGACAGCCCAATGACTTCTATGGCACCTTCAAAACTCACTTGATGTGTTTCAGTTTCGCAGAATTTCTCTGAAATGTTATTTCATAAACGATGCTTACATCATTTCATACAGGTCTTGTGAATTGTGAACTGCGAGGTAGTCAACTCCATTTCGAGTCAGGTACATCTCACCAATTTCAGGCGGGGTCGAATCTGAGTGTACGGTGACATTATCAACAACGGTGTTCTCCATTGCATCGTAGCCTTTTATCCAGATTCTGATAGTATCGCCATCTTGATGATAAATGTCTACTTCTACCTCTTCTGCCTACAGGGAATGTGTTTGATGAGTCTATGTTATCATCTTGAATATTACATAACGTGACATTCATATTGCCTATAATATTTGCAATGATATGTCAAAACAGTCGAATAGAATTCTAATAAAAACAGCAAGCAATTTGGATATAATATGAAAGGCCACGATTTGCAACAGACAGTGCAATGCAACCATTGTATGTTATGTTGCAACTTACTTCCACATCATTCACTGTAGACCACGTTGTTGCACCTGTCAAGGTTTCTCCTCCCTGTTGGTCAACTCCAAACGCAATTTCAAATTTGATCATGCCATGGGCATTTGGTATGGCTTCTCGTGACCTTGTGTATGGCGGTTGACCAGTCAGCTCGTCATACGCGGGCAAAACATTCAATGAGTAATCGTCGATCCCATGTAATAAGCCAACATTTTTGTGAAACTCGTTGGTGAAATGGCGAACCCATTTAACTTGAATCTGAAAGGGTATGAAGTCCATAATTACACATATTATTCTTACGTTCACCAAAAAGTTAACCAAAAAATATCATAAAACCACTTAGATAATGGCAATGAAATGTATCACAGTGCCACTCTGCGAAAATGTATGAGTTGGTGATTTTCCTGAAAATAATTTGATGACAGGATCATAATATTATCATCTCGTTACCCTTGGATTAGCGTTGGTTATCCACGTGTGGCTGGTGTTCTGAGCTGCCGATTCCACTCTCATAGGATAGTGACCAGTGTTGTCAATGTGAGGTGTGTTCACGTTGTCAAACATAAGGTATCTCATCGCATTATCGTGGTTTCCTGCCTTGTCTGTCACCGTCAGGAGAACGCAGTATACACCTGAAAATGAGGATAGATTTTGTTTAATCACATTGGAGAACGAATTCCATCGGACCTAAGGTCATTTTCATATAGCTTTGAAGACCATATATTAGTATATCGATTTTTAAACACTAGAAGAATGTAACTCTTACCTATGTTGGAGAGTGTAACGGAACAATTCGATGTTGGTGCATACACATCACATTGCTCGGCCATGGCTCTGTCCTCTGAACATTTCAAGAAACCGTTGTTTGACTGCGATGGCAGGACATTAATTTCGTAGTGGTCGACATAAGACTCGTCATCCACCCATCCAGACCAAGAGATACTTACATTTGCCTTGGAATAAAAATGGACGGTTGTGAAGGGAAAACTGGTGAGATCTATGTCTGTCATCTTTCTTTCAATTGAATGAAATGACAGACACAAAGTTCGTATATTGTCGACAAGGTATTATGACGAGTAATGATTGACATATTTGTTTTCTTTCTCTCAAAAGTACATACAGTGGGAAATTTCTTAACATATGCTTGTTGCTTTAAATCTATTCCTGTCAAAGAGAAGTATTCGTCGGCTAGTGAAACACTTTGGCGTTGATTTTTACCTCGCCAGTGGAAATACGTGCCTCCATTAAACTCCCAGGACCATCCCGGAATTGATATCTTGCATGTTTTTTTATGAAATATTCGATCAACGACTATTTCGCCTAGGTTTTAATCTATCCTTGACAACACATCGTCTTCCACAAAAACATTTCGAGAGTTTCTTTTCTGTTTTATTTCTTGTACGCGTAAATTAAACTTTACCTGTTTGGTAAATGGCAGGCCTCTGTCCAGGAGATTATCAACACAAGACGTTTTTAACACACAATGGTACGGAGCTTTGAAATCAAAGGTAAAACTAACTGAGGTTGTCAGCGTACGACCTTGGTAATATTCATATTTCGTCTTGGTTATATCAGGGTATCCTGACGTTTGTATGAAACCACCATTTGTGATTGTCGTATCTATTTGCAATCTGAAAGACGAACAGACATGTACAGTGGGATAATTTGAATGCATACTTTCGGATTAATTTGCGACCAAAACAAGTGTACATAAACCGGGACTGATTTTATTCTGAGTATCAAGATTGCCATTTGTGAGTAGGTTTACGTTTTTTGCTTATATTGTATTTCCTGCATTTTGAGGATTAAAAAAAATCATTGTTGAGCTTCACGTTCATTGGAGAGAAATTGCCTCCCCCTCACACAAGCAAGCCTAAAATTGATGACTAAGATCCATAAAAAATAACATAATAAGCAGTCTTGATGGTGTATACTTACATGTCTTCATTCTGAAAGACATAACGTGTATCTTCATTAGCCAGGCAGTCGACTGGTGTCCCCACTGATGGGTTCCATGACCCATAGCCTTGTAGTGAGGGGCAATGTTTGTATATCGGTGTTGTACTATTACCGGCTGAGGGAATAAACAGAAATGAATTCAATTACAGGAAGACACCCGGAAAAATCGTTGTATTTGAAAAATTGTCACTTCAAGAATACAAAAATTTATTTTATAAACCATACCATGCAATAAGTATGTACATTAAACTACCTACCTTTTGATCTAATCAGGAATTGGGCATACGATCCTGTGACTCCAACCTTGAAATCTTTAACATAATCAGGTCTTGAAGGAAAACTGTCAGCGCCTTTAAAGAATGTTGTCCATTCTATTTCAATGTGATTTATCCCTCGGTCATTAACGTAAACAGTTTGTTGTTGCGAGTTCACACACTCAGCTTCTTTCCAGTCAATTTTGGTTCCATTCACCAACCGTATCACTTTGGCCCAGCAGTCAAGAGGCTCTGCATCGTTATCAACTACACCAATATAGTAAATATATATTATTAGATTTTATTATTTAGAAGAATAAGAAGAGCTCTCAAAATTTGCAAACTGACAAATGTGTATAATCACATTTGTGATCATACCTATTATTATAGAAATACAACAGATATTGATGATATATATAGTATGATATCAACTTGAATATATGTTAAACGTTTCCTTCGGAAACCAAATATTACTTTCCCGAGACTCTGAGATCTCTTTTCAAACATTACCCATAAAAGAATGATTGCAAAGTATATTTATGTTTCCTCTGTATGTGCAGAAAGATTTTCTGGTGGTACATTGGGCGTATTAATTGATTTCAAGACTATTGTTAGTTTGGTACCCCTCAATTTACAGCAGATTTTTTAACAGTAATTGGCAGGCCGAGAGTTGCATAAGAACAGGAAAACAAAGGACCTGTGGTAGGAACGTAAAGGAACTCAGCAGTATGTTTGGGTGATAACGTTAAACACACAGAATCAATGTGAAAAATTGTCATTCATGCAACTTGATAAGGTGTCAGTGTACTGAATGGAGATAAACAGAACATTAATGGAAATAGGCAGCTCCTGTTTGTATGTACCAGGCACCTTTTCTGTATGAAGACATCAGTTGCAACCGTTAATAGCATTATCACAGTTTTGATAATTCATAAAAATATACAGTAACGTTTCCTGAATAGTTGATCAAATACAAATAATAGCCTTGCCAATCCAGTTAATGGCATTCGTTCTTCTTGAAGTGTGAGGGAAAGACTACACTGATGATATCGCCTTGCGATCAATCATTGATGTCATATACTTGCATGTTCTCGTTCATGAACATCTCTTCCTGATGTAGCACCTCTTACTTCACGACTAACATCCTTATCACCGATTGCAACCTATCAGTGATACGTGGGTAAATAATATACCAGGGGGTGAAACTTACTTGTAAGACACCCTTCACCGGAAAAACCGGTCGTACAGGAACAGGTACTTGGAGGACCGTCCGGATGACAAGTTCCTGGGTAACAGAGTGTGCTTTTCGAAATCCAAGAACATCGAGCTGTGGGTAATATTTCAAAAAGGAATCAATAGGGTTGAAATCAATTAAAAGCTGTTACCAGTATGTTTCTAGCCACTACCTACACTGCAAATTCTTCTGGCTTGAAATATAACCACTTGGTTTGTAGGTGGCTTGCGGGTGAACCAGTTGAAATATTTCGGTTTGCCCGAAATCCACGAAGGTTTTTAAGGTTTGAAGTCACGCCACCACACAGAGTATAGATGGCGTGTATTCATACCAATACATTAGTGGCTTATTATCAAGCCCGTCATGGTATAAATTTAAGCCAAATGGCTTCTTTTTAAGCCCGTGACAATATAATTTATCGGTTTAAATTTGAGCCACTGGCATCGTTGGTTTGTTTATATACCGACAAATTCATTGGCTCATCTTTAAGCCAACCACAAGTGGCAACTTTGTGGGCATGGTTTGAGTATAAACCATTCAAGTTTATGAAATTAATCGGCCTGTTTTCAAGCCATTGTCATCATCAGTCACTGGTTAATTTCTAAACCAGAATTTTACATCACGTCACGACTTGATAGGCCTTTCGCACGATAGTGAGGACCATGCGCATTCAGTGCAACAGCTTGATTAGCTTTAATTTTGGGCGATACGATTTTGTGAAGTTTTCAATTGAACAAAAGACATGGACTTGCTTCAAGTCTGTGGGCACATAGGCCTAAATATCAAAACAAAAAGAAGGAATTAGCCTAATTGACAATAAAAAGCGTTGATCTCAAATGACGTCATTTTTCTTTCATTAACATGCAAAAATAAATGTAGGGCCTATATGTCGGATTGTCAACATTTTCCAAGACAACGACGAAAGTAAAAACCAAAATAATTCATGGCTCAGACTAATGCTACCACAACCGTGAGTCACGCATGCAACAACAAACTTTGGCCGAATGCGCGCGTGTAGCAAACCTGAAATCGCGATCAATGCTATTCTCTGTAGGCCCGGATTTTAGGCATATCCGTAATTTTTGCCAGGCCACAGCCTTGATCCTGGGACAAGTCTGACGCATTTTATTATTAAGGACATGTTTTAAATGGATGTTCTATGCCCCTGAATGTGCCAAAAGTATACACAAGCCATAGCAAAACGCAACTGATATCCAGACGGTCGTTCAAATTACCAAAACAACCTACACGGAGGAAGTCCTTAACCTTTGACCGTCGTTTCACCCTTTGTAACATTACACTTTAACATAGTTCAATTTTACAAAATGATTCACCAAGCCAATGTGTAAACTTCGTTATAGACAATATATAATCGTGACATATGTAAGAATCATAGTACTTGTTGATTGATCGTATTCTTAAAGGGACCGCTGGCTAGTGGAATCCCCATCCCTTCACTTTAGGCAGTTGCGTATTAATTCCTGTGTGGCACAGATACTGCACTGCGCGCCAAAAAGTCCGAATTCCACTGGCCTTCGCATCGTAGCCGAGGCGTTATTGACGATCGTACCAGCGCTTACGATTCCGTACTCCGGCACAAGTCGACAGTAATGGCTTCCGTCACCGATGAAGAATTACTTCACAAGCAAGAACTGGTTATGTACCTCAACGATAGCTATTCACGGGTCATGATCAGATGCAAGTTGCAACCGACGTCTTGGAATGAACATCCACAAATCAAACGTAAGTTTGTTTTTGCATATTCCGCGGAAGATTTGCAAAGTTATTGATTTAAACCGGGCTTGTTTTTTCCTCAAAGCATATCGATTAGCTTGAACCATTTTTTAGTAACATACATGCGTTTGAATAATGTCGGAAAAAGTGAAAATTTCCTTGTCACAACTATTCGCCATTGTCCTTCGACTACACCATGGACGGGTGCACCAGCGAAAATATTGATAGCACTGCTTGCTACTCATTGACATTATCAATGATCATTGCCAAGGATGTAACAAATTAGCCTTCAATTTCATTTTATCAGGCTGAACTGATGTGTGCTTGTCCCTTTCGTATGTGTATCGTGTTTGTATGGCTTTTCACGACCGCGAATGAATGTGTTTCCCCGAAATCGTCCGTGCTGGGTGAATAATCAAATGTGTTTTCTTAGCTCCACTGTGTCAGCGGGTCGGCGACGAGGAGCTTTTCTAAGAGTAGCCCTGAGTACAGGTATGTGTGTTCCCGGCGTTATACGGCCTCCACCACTAGCTAGCCCTGCAACGGTCTATGCATAACTGGGGTTGTTGCAGCGAGATTCAAAATGGCGATCCCCGTGGGTAAGCAACTTGTCGAGTACGTTATGTTTCAGAAAACGAGCGGTTTTGGATGTTAGGAGAAGTTAATCGCATCTTTCCGTGGGTCAGTAAGGAGGTTAAGGTAGGCAGGGAAAGGATTTTGCCCTGATAGAGCAGAATTTCGGCCAAAAAGACAGCGTTTTCGTTGCAGTCCTCATCCGGACTGCAGAGACCCCCAGTTACATGTATGTCCATAGACCGTTGCAGGGCTGTGACGGATAAGTTATAACGCTGGGAACACACAGACCTGTACGCAGGGCTATTCTGAGAGGTGGATCATGGATGCGTCGTCTAGTGTACGTCGTCCGTAGTCCGCTGTGCATTTAATAACTCCTTGCCATTGTCCATCCTGAACGGAAAGATGGCAATCATTTAAATTTTGTCATCCATCAGTTCACAGGAAAATTGCATTTAATAACCCTTTGTCATTATTGTATAGGACGGAGACACCAACAAATAGCTGCAACAAGAGCTATTGCCACAGTAAAGAGATGCCCATTTTACCAGAAAAAGTGAGTAAAACTGCACATTTGTTTAACGCTACCTTTCTGTATGATTTTCAGGCAAACTGACTTGCCACAGCTTATTTGCAGGTATCCTCATGCCATTCTTTCAATAACAAACATACTGTTTCATGGATATTTCTTTTGTATGTTGATAATATAACCTCAAACTGGCAACTTAGATGATTTAATACAGACACATACCTCACAAATCCTTTGGCCAAAAAGATGTAATGGTTGA
>LD345968.1:251479-278947 GCA_001465055.1 Ptychodera flava
GGGGGGGGGGGTACTCGAAATTTCGGAGTTTTTGATAAAATTCCTCGAGCCCCCAGGCCGTAAATACTGACGGGTCCCTAAATTACTAATCTGCGGACGCTGTCACCAGGTTATCACCGGATTAACTTTGATAAAATCAACAACAAACGCACCATTTGTTATACCATGGACCCTCTTTTTTGGGGGGTCTATGGTTATACCTTGCCTCAATCGGTCAATAATTGCAAAAAATTGCTCTCGTGACGTCCCAAACCGTTAGTTTACTAGCGATTCACGGTCAAGGATCCAGTGGTCGACCATATCTTCCACGAACGTATCTAGTGGCCGGCCACTGGACCATTGACCGTGAACTGCTAGTAAACTAACGGTTTGGGACGTCACGAAAGCAAATGTTTTATGCAGTCTGTAAGCGATTGAGTTATTCGGGTAGGCATAGAGCGGAATCGAGTTGATTTCGGCCGAAAATAGTTAGAAAAGGTAGTTTTTCTTGCGTGGTCCAAATCGGGACCTTGGTCTCCATGTTTTCCTATGAGAGTCAGCAGGGCTGTGGTGGTGTATCACCCCTATTTGTAACAATCAACCCTATTTGTAACAAAACTTAATTTTCAAAAAAACTTTGCCGTATTTGTTGAAATATTAATAAAATATGCATATTTGTATGTTTGCGGGCAATTTTCTTTTTTTTTCCTGGTCAAAACTCATTTTTCAGAAACTGCTTTGTTACAAATTGGGTTAATTGTTACAAATAGGGGTGACATGTCAACCCTATTTGTAACAATCAACCCTATTTGTAACAAAACCTAATTTTCAAAGAAACGTGGTCGTATTTGATGAACTCTTGATGAAATATACATATTTATATGTTTGGGGCAATTTTCTTTTTTTCCTTGTCGAAACTCATTTTTTTCCGAAAATGCTCGTTAGATTAAGTTTCGTTGTGCAGGTTCCTAGGGATAAGAGGCCTACTCGTAAGATATAATTAAGTCGTGCAGATACATGCCCAAAGTTTGTTTCGGGCAATTTTCACCAATTTCGATCAAAAATGTTAAAAATCTTGTTTTCTGACCGAAATCATACTAAACCTATATGGGGTTAACTATTGTTACAAATTGGGTTGATTGTTACAAATAGGGTTGACGTGTCAACCCTATTTGTAACAACCAACCCTATTTGTAACAATCAACCCTATTTGTAACAAAATTTAACCAACTTGTAACGAAACCTATTTTTTCAAAAAAACTTGGCCGTATTTGATGAAATCTTGATGAAATATACATATTAGTATGTTTTTGGGCAATTTTCGTTTTTTCCTTGTCGTAACTCATTTTTTCCAAAATCGCTCGTTAGATTAAAATTCTTTGTGCAGGTTGCTAGGGATAAGAGGCCTACTCGTAAGATATAATCAAGTCGTGCAGATACACGCAAAAAGTTTGTTTCGGGGCAATTTAAAAATCTTGTTTTCTGACCGAAATCTTACTAAACCTATATAGGGTTAACTTTTGTTACAAATTGGGTTGATTGTTACAAATAGGGTTGATTGTTACAAATAAGGGTGACGTGTCAACCCTATTTGTAACAATCAACCCAATTTGTAACAAAAGAGTTCATCAAATACGACCAAGTTTCTTTGAAAATTAGGTTTTGTTACAAATAGGGTTGATTGTTACAAATGGGGTTGACATGTCCACCCCTATTTGTAACAATCAACCCAATTTGTAACAAAAGCAGTTTCTGAAAAATGAGTTTTGACAAGGAAAAAAAAGAAAATTGCCCGCAAACATACTAATATGCATATTTTATTAATATTTCAACAAATACGGCAAAGTTTTTTTGAAAATTAAGTTTTGTTACAAATAGGGTTGATTGTTACAAATAGGGGTGATACAGGTGGAAGGCCGTATAACGCCGGGAACACACAGCATTCTACTTAGTGCTAAACGAATAGCTGTTAAGTTTTATGGCCAGACAAGCAAGAGCAATAACAATAAGCGCAATAACAGCAAACACTAATTGACGGTCGTGCATATGTCTTTAGGCTGACATGATGACTCCTGAAGGTATCAGGTTTCAGAGGGACTGAAGGGAGATGCTTCGCACTGAAATTCACCGAATTACAAATGGTCGATAGAAGATCTGACGTATTTAAATTGCTCATACATAATACGACTCATAACTTAAAATTTGTTCAGCTGAAACGTGACTGAAATACCGAGATCTCTGTGCGACGGATTTTGAAGTTTCCTTCCCAACATGCAAGTCAAATAAATTGCGCCAAGACTTTCTTTTATGGCCATAGAGTTAGTAGACAGTCGGTATATAACTATACAAAATACATATGTTTCGTAATTGTATACGTACAACAATTCAATCCACTGGAGTCACAGTAGTTTTCGCAGGTTCCAAGGTAATACGCCAAATAGTAATTATATGCTGTGTATCCTACAGATCGATATGATGTCCTGTACATTCGGAGACACATTAAAATCTTAGAAACTGATCGAGAACATGAAACTCAAAAACTGACAGTTTGTGGTTATGATATTCTTTACACTGCATAAAAACCCTATAATACTTACTGTATTAACTTGGATTATTGCCTGTATTTTAGCTTAAGAGTGCATATACAGATGAATACAGTCAAGAGTCCATTTTTTGTATTCAGCAAGCCTGTATTCATGTGGATTCATGTGAATTCACGTGTATTATTTTATAATACATGTAACTCATTAATGTGAATTTATCTGAATTATTGGGTTTTCATGCAGTGTTAGCTCTTTATGTGAAGTTGAAACAACAATTAGATGATTATATAATATTGTTATTGCTTCTAGCGGTTTTGTGAACCCATATGTTGCCCTGCAGTGTTTACAGCATACACTGCACTCTTATCTTGCTAAATGCCTACATATCCCAAAGGGCACTCTCTTGAAAAGTAGGAAAATCTTCTCTGAGCAAAACATTTTTCGTCAAATTCAGTTACTAATACACATAAGCCTGCAGACAGATAAATACTCTCTCCCTCTCTCTCCCTCTCCCCCCTCTCTCTCTCTATCTCTCTATCTCTCTCTCTCACACACACACACACACACACACACACACACACACACACACATACACACAATCAAAGGACATGTCATTTCATTTTAAAGACCAGGAGGAAAAATCATAGATCACTTGCCTGTACACAGAACATGCCTTCCACCATAAAAAGCCGCAGTCTGTTTCGTAGCGATAACTTGTACGGGCAGAGTAATACCTTCTTGTGGTATAATATCTCCGTTGTTTCTGGGGACATTGATCTCTGAATATATAAGGCAAAGGGTTAGACATTAGGACAATTTGAAATGCCAAGGGGTTGGAATATTACTTCATATTAATTAATCATAGAAATAATCATATTAATAGTCGGTGTTGGCATTGACTTGCAGCTTACTATTAAAAGTCTTATTATTCCCAAATATGGGTGACGCAATAACCATGTCATTGAAAATACAAAACTAAGTATTGGACGAGTATTTTCAAGGTTAATAAAAGGAAAAGGTAGCGGTATACAGTACGTATCTCATGCAAAATTCAAGCATTCGTTAATTTGTTTTTGCAAAATATAAGATTTCTTAAACGATTTCGCTTTGCAACTTTTTAAAACTTGTGAGATTCAAGATTCAAAATTTCATCAGCTTGTGTATTTCGTTAATTTTACTATCTTTGCTACATTTTACGAGATCTCCACGTCAGACTTAAATTTCGATCGCGTAAAACAAATGCCTTCTTATTGTTTGTTTACGAACGGGAAGGAGATCGATCCAAACAAGTTCTGACGCAAAAATGATAACGATGAACATCCAGAGTATAAATGGCATGTTTTAGTGATTATATCAATTACAAAGGGGGCGGGGCGCCTTGAAAACTTGGTAGCTTCGATATTCAGTTATATGATCTATGAAGCAATACACGAAAGAGTTGGTAAGATAAGGGTACTTTATTAACGGGTAGCGGAGACCTACTGTGCTTTAACGTCGGACAGGATAATCAACAGAGTAAGAAGACAAGTAGCCGTAATAGCTAAGTTCTTCATGGTTTATGGCAGACCTGCAGGTAGTATAACAATGTCGATAGGTTGAACTTCTTGGGTCTTCCCTCTAAAAAACAAGCAAACCAAGAATATTATTAGAAATTGCTGATTGCATGCTCTTCTGTACTATAATAGTAATTTGCAGTGAGACTAGTTTTATATTATCACTTGAACCATCGATAGGCCTGTTTACAAATGCGCAGAATACTAGTCGGATGTGGTTTTTATTGGTATATTTACAAAGTAAGAAATTGTAAAGTACAAAACACAAGAGATACATTGGGTTAAGGGCAGAATTGTGGTCGGGCTTGCTACTTTGACCGAGGGACGGGAAGAGAAGTGTTCCCGTCCGCAGGAAAGGAAGCGGCCTGGCTTGAGACATTGACCGAGGGGGCCCGAAGAAATGTATGCACCTCACTGTGACGCCGGGCCAGGCAGCAAGTCAGCCAGGTGGAATGTTAGGGTGGTGGTGCCCATGTCGACAGTACGGACATTGAAGAATGAATGCAACAAGAGAGTTTACAATCAGTACGCTTGAAGTCAAAACCGGCCGTTTTGAATGAGTCGTACATGCCAAAATTCCAGAGATGTTTAAACTGTATCATAACACCGTCCTCGCCTTATATAAGAAGCCTAAAAGGAACAACGAAATGGCTACTGTTTAGAGAGCTGCGAGTTTCTAAACCACCCTTTTCTTCAAATCAAAAGTTTAAATCACGGTCCTTCTATTACAGGGACCGTAGTTAAATTAAATACATCACTAGGCGTAGACCTCTTGTGTACGACAGTGTACATATATGATTTTAAGGTTCCAAGACAAGTATTGAAGCCTTCCAATTTATAAAAATCTCTGTAGAATGTTAAGCTCGTAACCCCATCAAAGTATATATTTTCCGAAAGCACAGATATTGACAAATACTGTGTTTTGTATTATTTGACAATTGTTTACATAAGGACCACGTGACAGTCAATTTCAATAACCTCTTAAAAATCGTTTTTGTTTCCGTGCGGAAACGCTGCAGTATTTCCGGTGAAAATTAGCGTGATAAAATGGTATCGTGTCAATCTTCCTAAGTTTATCTGGAATTTTTAAAATCTGTCCTACTTTTTATGTTGTATACTTTGAAAGGTTTTAGATTGGGGATCAGTTATCGGTCAGATAATTGTCGCGTCATAAAAACGTTTTAAAGCCTATAGTAAAAATCGCAGACACAGTTTGAAAGATTGACATGACACCTTTTTATCATGCTAATTTTGACCGGAATACTGCAGCGTTAGTGCAGGGAAATGTAACAACCGATTTTGAAGATTATTTAAATTGACTGTCACGTGTTCCTTATGTAAATAATTGTAAAATAATACAAACACAGTATTTGCCAATATCTAGGCTTTCAGAAAATATATACATTGATGGGGTTACGAGCTTAGTTGCAATGGTTCAATACTTGTCTTGGAATCTTAATTGCATCTCTCACGGTTTTGTAAAACTGAACATAAAATATGTTTCTTTGTAAAAGGAGATATACTTATATTGTTGTTTTAATCGATGAAACCGCGAATTTCTTACTTGATAAAAGAGACTACACAAGTCAACCTTAATGACATTGTCCCCTCTGGATCAGAATATGATGCTTTTGAGAGTTGTGAAGAATTTTTTTTCATTTTAAAAGTTCTCGTCAGTATGTACTGTAAACAAAAATTCTATCACGTTAAAATCATGGTACGATGTCTTTGTACTATAATTGAATAGAATCGGTTCAGATACACTCCGATGATGTTTATGGATCTATAGAGGCAAATGGCCGCTTTGCGTCCACAATTTGGTCATATACTGTAGTTGCATAAACCAAAAGGTATGTGTGTCAACATACACTGCCCTCATATCAATTTTACCTTTGATCTGTTATGGCATATCTGGTAATGCCTTTGATAGTGAGAAGATCGTAACAACGTGACTGCTTGGCAACCATATTTGATTGCATTAAGATGCAAACTGACAAGTACATGGATGTCATAAATTTAATTTGGTTTGCACATGTCTGTGTAAATAGGTCATGTCTTTGTACAAACTTGAGCACAAACAGCCATGGGTATATTTAGCTCACGTGTGTAAACACGTGGGCTAATGTCATAGCGATGTCTGCCTGTCTGTCTCTCCGTGTGTGTGTGTGTGTGTGTGTGTGTGTGTTAGTGTGTGTGTGTGTGTGTGTCTGTCTGTCTGTTTACACAATAACTCAAAAACGCCTGAACGGATTCAAGTCAGATTTGGTACACAGGTACCATATGCTACTTGCAAGAACTGATTAGATTTTGCTTAGTGTGGCTTGCATATTAATGAAGTTATGCAATATTGTTTTTTCCGTACAATGGTTTACCTATGGAGACGGTAATGACAGTGTAGACATATATCAAGAAATACTGCACAAAATGTCATGAAACTTTTCACAGATGACAATTTCAGAACATTATGCTGATACTGTGAGTGTAATGTCAATTACCTTCTCATTTGCATATTTAATGAACTTTTGTTATTAGTGAGATAACGCTGAAATTCCTGCACCAAACTTGATGATACTTGCAACAAATATTGATCTGATGTATATCTAATTATACTAAGAAGCATTGGGCTGTGTCAAGTTAATAAATGGCTCATTTGCATATTTTATGAAGTTTTGTAATTAGTCATATAACTCCGATATAACTTCACCAAATGTGATAAAATCTGCTGCAGATACTGATCCGACAGATATCTAACTGTAGTGTAAAGCATTTAGTAGTGTGAAGTTAATTGAGGGTTTATTTGCATATATAATGAACTTTGTAATTAGTGATATCACACCAAAATTACAGCATTAAATTTGATGAAACTTGCTACAGATGTTGATATGATAAATATCCAATTGTACTGAGAAGCATTGAACAGTGTAAGGTTAAGAATTAGCTCATTTGCATATTTCATGAAGTTTTATAATTAGTCATATAGCTCCGAAATAACTGCATCAAATGTGATGAAAACTGCTGCATATACTGATCTGACAGATATCTAACTGTGTTGTAAAGCATTTAGTAGTGTAAAGTTAATTAAGGGTTCATTTGCATATTTAATAAACTTTGTAATTAGTGACATTACTCTAAAATTACAGCATTAAATTAAATAAAACGTGCTCTGATGGATATCTAATTGTCCCATGAAGCATTGAGCAGTGTCAAGTTAATGAACAGCTCATTTGCATATTCAATAAAGTTTTGTAATTAGTGATTAAAATCTGAGAGTACTGTGCGATGTTGAAAAAACCTGCTTCATATAGTGATAACATATATCTTATTGTTCTGAGAAGCGTACTACTATTAATGAACCTGTTGTGAAACACGTGAGCATATTCAGTTCATATCTGGTTTAGTTCTTGTTATAGACATACAATCGAAACAAAATTTCTGCCACATTGGATAGTATCTAAGAATTGATGTGCAAAAGTAGCACAAACAATTTGATATGTCCTCATACCAAATTTGAAAAAAATCAATCATGGTATGTCCTATTAACATATCTAGGGACGGAGAAACTCAACCAAAGTGGCTGCATTGCAGCCGTATTGCAAAACATATGGATAATCTGTGGGAAATACGGATAATCTGGATAATCTGTGGGAAAGGAATTCCTATGGTCATTGTACCAAATTTGGCACAGATGGTTCAGAAATAGGCTCTAGACGTAAATGAATTGAAACAAGATGTGAACTGAATGCGCTCACGTGTTTTACAACAGGTTCATTGATAGTAGTACGCTTCACAGAACAATCAGATATCTGTTATAACATTATATGTAGCAGGTTTCATCAACTTTCGAACAGTACTATCAGAGTTAGAGCACTTTGTTTAATATACAAATGAGTTGTTTATGAACTTGACACTGCTCATTACTTCATGGGACAATTAGATGTCTATCAGATCAACATATGAAGCACGTTTCATCAAATTTAATGCTGTAATTTTGGAGTAATTTCAGTTATTACAAAGTTCGTTAAATATGTAAATGAACCCTTAATTAACTTGACACTGCCCAATGTTTCATGGCACGATTAGATTTTTATCAGATGAATATCTGTAGCAGGTTTCACCTAATTTGTTGCCGTAATTTCAGAGTTACATACCCAATTACAAAGTTAATTAAATATGGAAATGAACCCTTAATTAACTTCATACCACTTAATGCTTTACAACACAGTTAGATATCTGTCGGATCAGTATCTGCAGCAGATTTCATCGAATTTGGTGCAGTTATTTCGGAGTTATAAAACTAATTACAAAACCTCGTAAAATATGCAGATGAGGTATTAATTAACTTGACACTGACCAATGCTTCTACGTACAATTAGATATATCAGATCAATATATCTTGCATGTATCATCAAATTTGATGCAGGGATTTTAGAGTTATGTCACTAATTACAAAAGTTTATTAATATGCAAATGAGCAGATAATTGACATAACACTCACAGTGTCATCATAATATTCTGAGATTGTCATCTGTGAAAAGTTTCATGAAATTTCGTGCTGTATTTCTTGATATATGTCAACACTGTCATTACTGTCTCCATAGGGAAACAATTATATGAAAAAAAACTGATTTGTCATAACTTCATTAATATGCAAGCCACACTAAGCAAAATCTAATCAGTTCTTGCAAGTAGCATATGGTACCTGTGTACCAAATCTGACTTGAATCCGTTCAGGCGTTTTTGAGTTATCGTGTAAACAGACAGACAGACAGACAGACAGACAGACACACACTAACACACACTAACACACACACACACACACACACACACACACACGGACAGACAGACAGACATCGCTATGACAATAGCCCACCTGTTTACACACGTAAGCTAAAAATGGCCGCTTTGATTGTACCACGCATTGTATGCATGTGCATGTGACGGATACATCTTTGTACCAACTTTGACAAAATAGGTCAATGCATGTGTAAGTCACAGCTATAGGCTTGAGAAATATAAAAAAGTGGCCTTTCTGAGAAGATTTCGAATTATATCGCAAAACAAAGCAACATGCATATGTATGTCACAATGCCATATCTCTGTACCACCTATCAAAGAATTTGGCAAGGATATTTCGGGGAGAAAAGCCAACTTCTGGACGGACAGACGAATAGACTTGACCAAAACCGTAAGTTTCTCTGATGTCTAAAACAGCAGCCTCTTTTGTAAAGGAAGCGCATCACTCCCAAACAAAACTACTTGTTTTGTAAGACATGGGAGCTTAGTGACCCATAAAATCACGGGAGATATCATCTAAAGAAAGGACGTAAGACGAACTGCGATATAATTGAATGATAGATTCAATTACTGCGAACATGCTAGGCAATTTTCACAAGTGTTGAGGTTACAGCAGATCCAAACTTGCAATCTCACACGCTTCTTCTGATATATCGAATTCATCATTCTGTTTCATTTTCGTTTCCATTTGAGCGAAACATCGAAAACAGAGAGCCCTTATGAATTTTAAAGATTGAACGTTAGTATTCATTTAACCTTACTTACCTTTAACATGTCCTTTTCATGCAACGCACATAAGTCTGCAGAAAAACACAATTCCTCCTCTTTTAAAGGAGCATTCACAATATATCAATTCAGACGTCCAAGTCTGATTGGCTTTGAAAGAAAGGGTGTTGAGATTGTTCCACTTTACGATAGGTAAACTGCATGTCTGATGAAGCCTGGAAGACATTACAAATCGAAAATCTGCCACAAATTTCCTTCAGAAGTGTGTTTCCTTATTGTATCAACATTCAACTTATCTTTAAATGTATACACGTAGCTGAAACTCATTATTTTCAAGCATCTAATGCTGAGATTTGTGCACACCCAGCTAAGACAAATACTTATTCAAAGTCCCATTGTGTCTACAATGTGTCCAAATAAATCTCATTGTGTAAATATGCCACATTCAAAAGTTGTTATAAAAGGTGAATTTTATTACGCTGTTCCAAAATGCGTTGAAGCCAGCAATGAACCACAAGATAGAGATGAAGAGAGTCCAGACCTTGCTTGTGGTGTTTTTGGCCATCCTCATCCGGCTTGCTCTTTCAAATTTGGTACGCTTAAGACCAGATGTGCGATACCAGTATGAATATGAAGCTGCGACAGAGCTTAAGAATGTTGGAACCATTTCCACTAGGGCCAAGGTACGTTCATGACTGAACTACTTTTCGTCATTGTTTATCCATTGTTCTTCACGCAATCCGTATCTCTTTTAAAACAAAACTTCTTTTGCGGCATATCTTCTGTAATTACACAAATCCATGTGGATGCATTTATAATAAACAGAACATGCATTAACGTGAGAGAGAGAGAGAGAGAGAGAGAGAGAGAGAGAGAGAGATATTACCCGACGAATAGTATCATAATTAGAATGATCAAAATTAATGACAGTATAAGAAAGACGACATGTTTTTAGGTTTCTTTAAAACTTTTTTCTTCTTCAGAAAATGACTGTAGAATGTGCAGTACTTGGGTACCCTTTTTCTGTGATCATTGACGAAAATTTGCAAAATATTTTTTTTAGCATGAGATATGCATGCACCTCAATTTTAATTTGACATAGACACTATCTATCTATAATAAAGTGAGTACACACGTAATGACATCAAAGAGTACAAGAACTTAGTATGTATAAAGAAATGTTTGTGCCTATTTAATCTCAAATATTCAAAAAGCAGAAAACATTGCAGCAGTCTTACAGCAAAATGTAACAAATTTAGCCTTCAATGATTATTATTACTACTTTAAGCTCCAATTTTGTAAAAGAGATAGAATAAATTGCTTTGTAACTTAGACGATATCTCTACCCTTTTTACCACATATAGTCGTCAATCTCAGTGAATAGATAAACAGAATGATGATATGATGATAACAATTTCAACAAAAATACTCAATAGGCTATTTTTCAAATCGGCATTTAGCTTACTTACAGAAGATATATTAAAATATTCTAAGGGAAAATATATCTACCAAATAACACGCACTCAATGGCGGTGTACATATTTTGCCAGAACTGTATTGTGTTTATCAGATATTTACCATAGTGTTATTCCGGGCACAGATGATTTCCTTTAGTGTACCATATGGCAGAAACCTCTATATTCTGAGTTCTGTGTGTGATTTCTAGAAAAGTTTTGTTGGTTTTTTTTTTTAATTATGGTTTATAAGGAAATACATTGGCCGGGTACGGTGTATATGTGCGTCTGTAACGATTATCATACTACTTTCATAAGTGTTGCAGTTAGTATGAACAATCTTTTAGCGAAGATAGCCATTAAATTAGAACCTGATTAAAATAGGCACAAGTTATTAATATAAAGAATCTTTGTCTTTATTAAATGTTATTGTTGTTGTTTCTGTGGTCATAGTTATGTGAACGAATACTAATGATAATTCCTACAGAAAGGGAAACACAAGATCACTACGGATGTGTTAAGCAACAGTCGTTGTTGCATTTTTCAAAATAGTCAATGATTCAAGTTATAGCGAGCTACAAATACGGATACAACTCAAAGTCTTCAAAATATTTGATCACGGATATTGTACCAATACAACGTTCGGATGCCTCGAAGGCATTGTATCTCAAATAAGCACATCTGTTTGAAGATGTTACACGATTTCTCACTGGATCATCTTTAAGATGAAACTGATTGTAACAGTCGAAGTAGTGCTGTGGTCTGCCCCAGGTGACTTAAGTGGCAATATATTTTCTGTAATTCGGCATAAAAGCGTATATTGGAGTGGCTACGATCAACACAGTCACGTACCGTAACACCTAGTACATTGCTGGTGTTCATCCCCAGACTATTATAGCAAAACTTCCAACGACAAGCATGAGCTATATAATGTCCGTAGACACTTGACCGTCCATAACTGCCGTGCATTACTGCTGGCTGCCAGGGCAGGAAGTGGTAGAATGCTAGCGTTATCACCGAGGGAGTTATGCAAGGGACCTGCTAATTTTGCAGGGACATAGTGTTCAACAAGTACACAATCACATATCATCTGATCATAACACTATTATTCTATTTGACACTCTCTCGCCAAACGTCCTTGCGTGACTGCCCCGCGGACTTGACTTTCTTAGTGATGAGGATCTCAGAAGGTAAATTGGTGCTCGGGTAATTTTAAGTGCGCAAATATATGCGGGGGAGGGGGGGGGGCGAAAACTGGCAATGAATCTCCATACACTGTTGTACAGGGACGTGGGCATACACTGTATGCACGGTTGGCTCCGAGGGTTTCTACAACGTAATACAAGTGCTGTTGTGCAGAACTCTCTCTTTTACGGCTACAACGATTACACCATGTCTTGCTACAATTTCCGAAAAGTTGCTGTAAACCCTAAACTTAGAATGAACTAAAACAAAATTAAATAAAAAACAACAAAAATCGTGACTTTGCGAGCAAAGTAAAACACTAACAAACCAACGTTATTATGGCCTCAAAGCCTTTAGAACTGAAATGTGAACGCACCAACCTAACCTAACCTTACTTACTGGTCTCCACAAGTATACCGGTTCCGAACATCGTGACTATGTAATTGTGTGGTCATGATTTAGATATTTTAATTGCCCTTCACTGGCGTAATACGGACCTGTCTACCATTTGATATTTTTCCTTCATCGCAGTTCGATATTGGCTTTACTGAGTTACCTGACATGGTCCAGGTATGCTGATAATACGTTTTGGTCAAGAGGTGCCATAGTGACTTACATTATGCAAATGAAAATGCAATTAAAGACATATTTTTCGAGAAGATCAAATTCTTCCCATTGTAGATGAAGCGGAATAATTGAAGACTCCTAAGATGACCGACCACATGTTGTTCGCCTGTACATGCGTACATTAACCGACGTTTCCTTTCCAGACGTTGGCTGACTTCGATCTTCGCTGGATAATTGTTTTGAGAAACTATTATTTCCATGTTATCGCCAGAGAGTGTTTTGTCAGGCCTACAGAGTGAGCCATGAGGTGGTTGAAAATGGTCTCCGAGTCAACAATCAGTCAGCTAACCCGCAGTCTACTGAGACAGGGTCCACCTTAGTCAAAGTCGATAGGATTTTCAACGACTTCTCACAGGCTGCGTACAAGCACACTAAGAGGCACAGGTGTGCCAGTGAGAACCCCGTCCATTTGGACTATGGCGCCTCTTGTCAAACAACTGAGTAGTTTTGATTTTGACTGTACAAGGGCACCATCATATTTAAAACTTATTTCTGCTATGGACGTTCTCCTTGCCAGCGTAACCTTGTGATCACTAACTTCAGTTTAGAGGTATGATGAATACGGCATCAATATTAATGCCTAACGAATGTTTGGAGACGTTACTCTAAGTGAGAGGGAAATGTTAAATAGACAAGTAACTTCAACGCCAGCGATACACAACTTTCCTTTGAAATGTCATGTATACTTTTGTTTTTAATAATATTGTACTGTTATATTTTCAACTCTATCACATCAAATGGCAGACATACAAAGCAGATGGTATGTCGATTTCGTCTCTCGAATGTAACTTTATTTTCTAAAAGCTAATAACTAAATATTCATGATAAAGGCATCTCCCACTCAGCACTTGAGTATTCAAAATATGTCAAAATATTGTCTAATATCTGCAGATAAAAACTGGCTCCCTTCGGAATTTTTCATACAGTTTAAAGTGAATTTCAAAACAGCTTGGATTTACAACGTGCTTGGGTGATAAGAAAAAACGTTTCTGGCGATAGAAAAACTTTGCAAAAATTTAACCATATATGACGTTCAATATGCCACGGTCAACATCATCAGTGTTGCCGTGCTCCCATTGAAAAATTCACCCGTACTTTTACTGCTTGAACATTCTTATACATGTATTGCCTTTGTCACATTTCCCGTCGATGAAACTGCACAGAACGCTAACGATAGATTTTTTCGGTGTGTGTACGGTTAAGTACAACGATTGGTATTTCCTACACTGAACGTGTTTTGTACGTGAGAACAGTGGACGTCGTATTGGGTTAAATTGTTGCAAAATCTATCGAAGGAGAACATTTGTAACGAATGCAGTTGGCGTTATTTTCTATCGCCCGAAACGTTTTTCTAATCACCCGAGCCGTTGTAATTCCAAGCTATTTTGAAATTCACTGTAATGACTACAGAAGTAAATAAAGTCAGACTGTTTCACAAAAAGATAATGAAATAGCTGTCGAAGAAAAATATATACGTTGACACTTACAGACAGAACACAATAAACCATGACAAGGTGCTCATTTCGACCACCGGGATATTCATACTCGACCAATTGGTGCTCGACAAACTTAAACCCTAACGCAAAGCGTTATTGTATTTTAAGATCATGTCATGTATCGCCGTCATTTTACACAAGATCATTTAAAGAAGTCATTTCGTATATAGCATACAAAGCAAAGTCTAGGTAAGCGATTATTCATTAATATTCCGAAGGGAGACTTGCGACTTTTTTGACAGCTCCGAATACCATTCAGACGTTATTTGCTCTTCTTTGTTGTTCGCCTTTTGTCTCAGCTAGTTTGGAAACTTTCCCGAACTGTTCAGCCAGGTGCTTTGCCATCGTATACGAAATGACATCGCTTCCAGGAGCGCGAATTAAACCATGATTGCCCAAGTTATCACTCACTGGCGCTATTGACTTGAGATTGTTTTCTTTCTTGGCGAAAAGGAAGACTTTTTATACCAATTTATCGCGGCCATATTAAAATAGCCATCGATTTACAGTCCAATAAATCTCCTGATATACTCGATCAAACATTGATTTGGCCGACAGACCGCAAATTAAAATAAGCAGCCAGGATTTCCATCCTTCGAAACAGACTGAGAGGAATGCAAGGTGACCTTGATGTACTACAAGACCTTGATATTGACAACATTAACACGCGGACTAAAGAAATTAAAAAGTGCCTGGCGAATATCAACAAATCAGGATTTTCACAGTAATAGTTACTTTTATTACAATGATCTGGGGCTTGTTATTCTCAGTATCGCTTCGCATAGCGAACTTTCGCAGGTCACAATAAGAAAATTAATGTGTCCCTTTGTGATTTAGATATCCCATTGTTCATTATTTTTTATGTAAAACTAAATCAGTGGGTATTTTTGTTTTCCAATTTCCACATTTATTCTCAATGTCCAAGAACACTATGCTCGTTAATGGTTTTTTTAAACAAACAAACGTCCGTAATTTTTCGATTGCATTCATAGAAGTCTGTGTTCAACACTACTCCGCTACATAGCAATCTTAGATTAAATAAACGAGCTGATTAACAGCCGTTGCCATTCTTACGATGATCTCGCCAAACAGTTGAATTTGAATGCAGGCTGGTATGCAATCATTAGATAGATAGATTAGACCTTGGAATACTTTCTTGCGAATCTCTTATTACGTTACTGTCAGACAGTTTAACCAATGCAGGTGAAAGTTCACCGTAAAGACAAACGCATCAGCATTCTAGAGACATAAATTCTGTTTTGTGAATCACTCGACAAAATTACAGTGCTCTGACCTATTTTGAAGATATTGACTTTAGCGCCGTGTTTTAATGTTAAGATATATACCAGGTGTGCCTTTTGGTGTTTCGGGGAAACATAACAATTTTTTTAACGATCAATATTTGTAGTTGGTGATGACGGTCATTTCGTGTTTTGTTTTTCTTTCAAGTGCAGTGACTTTCCAAATGAAATATTCAGAATGTTGACATAAAATATTGGCAAATACTTAATTGTATCGCAAAATACATGTGGCTCTAATGAAAAAGACTGAAACTTTTGTTTGGTTGGTTGTACAGCTGCTTTCAAATGCTGCCCACGACATATGTATGCAATCTGCTTTGCACGTTTTATGATATTTACTTTTGAAAACAAAAGCGGGGAACCTTCAATTCATCGATGTGTATGTGCACGTTTTTGTACCCTCTTGAAGTGTTGAAATATTTTGTTTTTTCTTTTCTCAAGTGATCAAGCTATCCATCGTGCAGGGTTAATGCCACATATTGTGTGGCTTTGTGAGTTCTGCATTTACCAAAATATCTTGTGGTGTAGTTGTTACAAAGTGAAAATGCCACCTAATATCATGCCTTCATAACAATTTTCCAGTTGTCATTTTGATCATTTCATCATGCAAAGGTAACATTTTCATTTTTTAGTGAAATAATACAACATGAAGGATAAACTCAGTGTCTCTCTTCAAAAGACACCACGTTCTCGTGTAACGTGTACACATGTGTACACATCTTCAATTTCATTGCCTTACCCATGGTCTAAGATTTTAATGCGTATGTCTTTGAAATGCAACGTCGAAACCAAATCAGTTTTTATGGAGAGCTTGACAGATGAAAACTTGTCCTTGATAAGGCTGCGTTGATAAACAATTGGAAGTGGCATGGGGGATTTTGAAGGGAAACGTAATCAGTCGGTATCTATCGCAAGTCATATATACAATTTTATGTCATACTCTAAGCTTTTTATGTAAAAGATCGAAGTCTTTAGAAGGAGCTTTTATGATAAAAAAACATACACGAAATATTAATTACTGCATTGCTTTCGAAAAATTGCAATAGCTAAACAAATTTATACTACAAGAATATAAAACATAGCAGTCGGTACACAAAGCAGGAAGACAGACACTTCCAAAATAAAGGCAACAAAAAACCGAGACCCTTAACGACATTCTCGGTGTATGATTGTCTATTGTGCACATATCAGTAAACTTGATAACATGGATACGTTCTTGTATCAGAAAAATAAGCGAAATAACGTCAAAGGACAGCGACTTTCTCCCTCTGATACTAAGAAGAGGCCCGGTGTAATTTTGTTCGTTGTCGCTTCAAATAGACCATGTGCCGTCGTTTTAGCGGCGGCGCTTTTTGTCAGCCGTTAAGGGCGATAGCAGGTGGCCTTGTACCGAAAGAGATGGCTGTGTTGCCGGGATCATATGACTGTCTGCTATTGTTGGAGATATTCTATAAAACCCGTGTGCATTTGATTCAGAGATTTATGGTACATATCTCATATTATGTTTTTAATTGAGGGATTCTATAAACCTCAACAACTTTAGTGTTGTATACGTGTCAACAATATTACAAGCAAACAACTCTCGGTGTCTTTGGTATCTTAGATCCTCTGGCATGGCATACTGTATGTTGGAAGCACATTAATGTTTTCGGAGTCTTGCCGTAAGATAGAATGCGCCCCAGGGACGCTTAATTGGACTTTTCGTCTACTACTTGTGGGGGCTCAGTTTGAAGCCTATTGGGTGAAAAAATCACTAGCTTGGGATTTTGGAAATCGGGAATTTTATTTCTGTCACGGAGATACACAGTGATGGCAGCTATTTTGAATTTCAACGATCAGTAAATATTGGGTAATTTCTTTCTCTAGTGCCAAAATTTGTACGTTGACTCCCCCAATTTTTGTTCATGATTTTAAAAGAGAATCATTGTTGAAAGTTTGTCTGAGGAAATTTTGAGCAAACGTAAAACAAGTTTAAGTCTTTCAATCGCAGAGGCGCGAACTATCTTTGGTAATCCGGCGAAACATCCAGCCACATCACACTTACATTATTGATCTTAAGCTTTGCTGTCATGCAACAGAGAAACTTTCTCAAATGCAACTTTAATGGGGAAGGTGATATCCTCTTGTCAAAAATGTTGAAAGAAAGTGACAAATGGGCACATTATACGCATGATTATTCAAGACACTACGGTGTCCATGTTCGACTGAGGTCACGTTACAGTGCGTTTAAAATTGTGTTCAAGTAATCAGTAATACGTGTTGTCCTGCATGGTAACAGTTTCGCCACTCTAATGATTTTCTTTGAAGTTTGCTTCTATTAAATATTTATTTTTATACCGCTCGACTATACCATTCCGTTATTTACATTCAGATTCACATACAACTGCTGGAAGATACAGATGTCGGTCAACACTGTCAGCTGGTAGTAGATGATATTGCCTACGGTGTATTGCACAAACAAGAAGAAGGTAATCCTTCGATTCGAATCTCGTTCCCACTCACATTTAAACTCTTTGATTGCTAGATCGAAATGCGGATATAGAGAAACCGCGGTTTTTATATTTACTTCAGGGACAATCTTTCCCCTAGGTTGGAATAAAATGGATAATGAAAAGAAGGCACAAACTCATTTTCAAAAGCGACCCTTTCATACTTCAAGAAAATAAAGAAACTTGAACTAATAAGCTGTTTTAGATTGAAAACGCCCATAAGGGTGGGTCATTTAATGCAGACGGAAAATTCACTCCACTATATTGATTGTGTGTAATCTGTTTCCTGCTTTACTTTTACTGTAATAAATTAACAAATTCTTTCAGGAACGCTTGGCCGGTTTGATGTTGCATCTAATTTTTCACAATGGTACGTTCACTTCACTTTTTGTCTTTAGCTTTTAAACAAACTTACATTGCGTTGTTTTCGAAGATGAAATACTTCGCATTCTGTGCTTTCACCAGATACACATTACATAACAATCGTAGAAAAACCCTTGAATATTTAAATTTATGTTTAGGTTTTCATTCATCATATCCGAACACGGGGAGATTAACCGTGTGTTCTATCCGGAAGACGACAACCCTGAGATAGTGGTATTGAAGAAGTTGCTTATCGGCACACTGTCTGCTAAACTCCATTCAACGGAGGGAGCCTTGTCAAAGGGATCGCCGTGGACTTACAAAGTGAATGAAACAGGGCATGAAGGTGTGATTTTTATGTTTATGTCAATCTTTCCAATGTGAGCCAAGCATCGAGTTTCTATGGGTGATTTGTGCATAGATTTAAATTCTTTCGTATATTTCCACGAACGATACCACCGAAAGAAGAGGTTCTTGTAAATGATTTATACAAGTTACCAACAATTTTTTCTGTTCTTAGGAGGCCATGAATCGACGTACACAGTTAAGCAAGTCAACAATGGTTTACTCTTCCAAAAGACAAAACATGGACATGTGGTTCAGAATGCAAACGCTTCCTTCAATAAGGTCAGTGGATTTTATTGCAAATGTCTTTTTGCTGCCTGTTATGAAGATAGTCAATCAATTTACATATTAAGGTACCAAAAGTTTTCTATATTACTTGCGACTGGGAAATATTAATATAGCCTGCTACAGGTTTTATTACCGAAGTACAGCGCTGTGTTTGGTGTCACTTTGTAGTCATCTTGTGGAAAATGACTTAGCCATACCTAACCGCAATTTTTTGCCTTTTATATGAAATCATGCGGGGTGTAGCGTTCATGGTTTCCTCTTTTTTACAGGATGTATTGTATGACCATTACCTGCAGCTGCCACACACAGTGGATGTTACAGAACATTTCACAGCGCCAAGGCGCAAAGTCAAGACGTGGGTATTTAAGAGTTTTTAAACGTAAAGATTCTATGATGTTGCTATCAAGTTTTTTTTTATTTTAAGGCGAAAGCTCATATTTACGATACCACTACAGTAAACCTTTAGCATGTGATTTACTATGATAGAATTCTATGCTCAGAATAAATATATTTGTGACATACAAGTGACATTTTCTTTGCGCGTTGTTGTTTCATTTATATTTTGTCTTTCACGTTGCATCAGGGTGAATGCTGACCAATTGATTCCTAAACCGACGGAAGAAAGCACTGGAGACAGCGAAGGTAGGTTAACCATATACTCTTAACTCAGTCATGTAGATAACTTTCCCTGAATGTACCAATTTAACAAGTATGAACTCATATTCGCATCAACAGGTGATCCTGACATGCATGGAAATTCCAGAAGTACTTTGAGATATATCGGACAGACCTCTTCGAGAATCCCGAAGAAATACACCGAGAAACCAAAAGATCTAGTTGAAGATTCATTGAAAATTGGAAAGGTATGTTGCTGGCAAGTTTTTTGGGTTTTTAGGGGGTGCAGGATGATGGGGCGTTTGTATTAAATACATTGGGAATCAAGCATAGGTGGAAATATTGAGAGGTAGCCTAAGCGGGACATGCTCCGCAATCTTCTACGTTCGCCCAGCTGAAGGCAATCAGCAAAGAACAAATTTCCTTATGATGAACCTATTGCTTTATGTATTAGAAATTCCTCCCATCAAATAGTAACAATTCAACTTATAAACAGATTAAAATATTGAATATTAGGTATTATGAATTTTTCATGATGTGATATTTTATGACTTTATATACTGTAACCATTTTATGTGTCATTGTCATTATGTCATATCCACCGCTTTACAGATTCCTCTGCCCAAAGTACCGCTTTCTGAGATTGAATCCTTCATTGATGGAAATATGACATGTATGCAACAACATCGATCTACAAGTGAGTTTTCTACTGATTACCATGACATCAATTACTGATTGCTTCATGATTTTATCAAATCAAATATAATTAAAAACACTGCATTTTTACACATTATCTTTCCTGTTAAATTCCTCAGTATCTCCAGAAAGAACCAACTGCTTCAAGGAACTCGTTTTTATGGTAGCCAATCTTCCGGAAGAGGATATCAGGGCTTTTGGGAAACGCCATCTCCCACAAACAGACTCACAAAATTCTGAAAAGACGGAAATTGCCGTCGACGCCCTCGGCGCTTCTTCCACTCACGCCGCCCAGGATTTCCTCGTTGATTTCGTTATGTTGGCACCGGCTGCTCATGCAAGTCTCGTCGTCCGAACATTGACACATTTCGTTGGTTTAAATGTACCACCAACAGAAAAAGCGATATCGGCAATACACGATATCGCATTTAAAACCTCCTTACACTTTGATGGTAAGTCAACTGAACTTGACCAGGTAAACCGCCAGTACATATGTCTAACTGTGCAGAAACTAACACAAAGTTATACGTTCCTTAAAATTGAATCTTGAAACATTTGCCAAAACTTTTCTCGATAAACTTAAGGTAATTTTTTTCTTTCGTTATTCCCTATTGTGTAAATGATAACTGACAGGTGTATTTCCTAGTATCGTCACATGCTAATCGAAAAACGAAGAACGCCATGAAAGCTATATCAAACTGGAAGTTTCACACAAATTATTGTAGTAGTTATACAAACCGTAGTAGTCAAATTGAAAATTTCAATTTCATGCTAATGCTGATGACTTTTTAAGTAATTATTAAATCATTCTGATGCATAATCAAAAGTAAAATCAAGTTAACGGTAATTTAATATTCGCTAAATTTGTAATTGCAAAACGGCCGTTACTGTTTGCTATTTTTACGAAAGTAAAAACAGAAAAACTGAATTTTCGATTTTCACACAAGTACATGACGGTTAAACTTAAGTTTGTTCTTTGAGTTTCAAAATAAATCAAGATTAAGCTGTAGTTCACCGGAAATGAGCTTTTCAATCTTTTTTTCTTATTTTGTATTCCATTTTACGTCTTCCTTTATCAAATTAAAAGAGGCAATTGTACTATAACTATATACTCAATATTTTAAAAATGTGCGTCATCAACACTAATTTTTCATAGTTCTGTAAGTTTGCAATCCCTTTAAAAACGAGTCGACCTTGTTCCAGATCCAAAAGATGTGGAAACGCTAAACAACCGCGCGATCCTTGTGTTAGGATCCATAGCACGATGTCTTGGAAAGGCAGGAGATGAGAAACACAGGGACAGAGGGAAAGAAATCGTGAAAAAATTGGAAGAATTCTTGGGTGTACACGGTAATGTCATCATTTACACAGCTTAATTTTGAAAAATATGTCTATTTGTGTTTAATATTTAAACTCATCTTGTATTTTCTGTATACCTGTCTGACAGACTACTCAGCCTAGTACGTTTTACTTACTGAACAGGCAGCAGACAGACAGCCTGACAAAAGATAGACGAACAGACAGGCAAAAAGTTGTTTGGCAGACAGACTTGCTTACTAGATTGATTGACAGAACGACGTATTTACTGGAAGTCAATATGCTAACAAAAAGTCATGACATATACACGCATTTATCGCACCTCCGGCAAATTGATTATGAGTAAAGTTTATATTCTTCGTCGCATAGATCCATGGAACCATCGCCGGCAGCGTTCAACCCTAACAGAGCAAGAATACAAAAAACTTATTGCAGAAAAGGCAACATTGATATATTCCCTTGGAAACGCAATGTACTCATCATCCTTCGAACACTTCATATCCTACGTCAACAATTCTGACAGCCATCCTATGCTACGAAGGGGCGCTACTCACGCGATTTCCAGATACGAAATGAACGAGGTAAGACACGAAGAAGTGTAACGTGTAGATTTAAGCATGCATTTTTTATCATTTTCGCATAGAATTATTCGTCTTCAAATTGAACTCAAGTGTGGTTGTTGTTCCTCGTTTTTACGGCTGATGTATTCTAACTTTAACTACTTCAACAATTAAATTGTGATCACCAATGACGTCAGTGAGTATAGACTGGGAACTTTTTCGACTCGGCTTTTTGACTAAGAAATCAATAAATTGCCGTAAAGTGTAATAAGAATAAGCTTAGTGTAGCGCTGACAGGATAAAGCTATTGCCTTCGTCGAAATATACGGCTTTTAGAATCGAGCGGGTTATCTAATCCCACGCCCTGTAAATAGGACTTTATCGAGCCGAAGAATGAAATCAATTGTATTTAATTGTCTCCTTAGGCTATCGAAACACTCATGCTGTCTGCGAAATACGATGACGATGAGACAGTGCGATACATGGCTGGTCTGGAATATTCCAGGCATCCGTTCACAAAGGATGAAGACAAGATGGCAATATTTAACATGTACGTTGTTTTACGTGAAAATTATAACTTTAGCCAAAATAGAAAACGTGGTGATGGTAGATTCTTTTCTGTAAGCTGTCGTCGTTCTTCAGAAATTTTAAGTATCGTAAGCCCTTCACTTTACTAAATTATTGGCAAGTAATCGCTTTTTCAGAACAACAGGTGGATGTTTGTCCAATTATCGTTCATCGTGATGAAAAGTTTCAAACTTCGATTTCCTTGTCTGAAAGCCTAGTCTAAAGGAAAACATGTCCGATTCAGACAGCCTGATATCTTGCTTAACCTACCCCATCCGTTTTCTCCCCACCAGAACAGTCAAGGTCACGCATTGATTTGGATTACTTTACGTGATCTGAAATGACTGCAGCTTTAACTTATCAAACTTACAAGTTACAAGTGACCAACAGTGTCGGACAGAGACGTGTTACGTAAGGCATAGGCCACACTTCCCTAAGCTTCAAATATTTTCTTTTTGGCAACGACAAAAATACCATAAATAATCGCTGTTTCTTTGATATCATTTTATGAAGACTGTCATATTAAAAGCTAGCGGGTTCCCTAGACAGTATCTCTCTTAATCTGTACATGTTCTTATTAAATGAGAACTTGGTTACTATAAATTACTGTTAATAGAAATGACGATTGGAAATATTTTTTGTAAATTTGGCCCATATGCTTGTATTGCATGCCACATCTCTACCTTCTTTCAATGTGCTCTCCGAAACTTGTAGCAACAATACGGATTACGTTATGGACAATCATCTGAATCGAATACGCCGTGGTTTCTGGGACGGTTTTAGAATACACCTGAAGATTCCTGGTTTTGAATGGCAGAAAAAAATAGGAACAAACGACATCGGCGCAGAAATGGGTCTGATACTAAAGAACACTTTTGATCTTAATATAAGTAAGTCAACGTATAAATGGCATGTAATAGAATATACCCTTTATCGCATGGTTTTCATATCATATACATGTTTAAGAAGAGTTCAACACAATTCTTAGACATATACCCTTTCATTACATTTCCATTATTTTTCTGAACAATGTAAGTTCCGACAAAATTAAAACTTGTCTTGATTTGAAAAGTCGATTTCGTCGTTTTATTCCTTTGAATGTTCTTTTCCAGTAAAAAGTCGAAGAACCCTTTTATGTGTGTTTCTATGCCATCTCGTATCACGCTAAGGTCAAATGTTGTCATATTGCGGATCTCAGGTTCTCTCATTGAATAACGACGACGCGCTTAGTGTTTAGATTTCCATCCGCCGTAGTTCGAAAGTCAAGCGGATTCATTTCAAAGATACCGTCAGTGTACTCATAATATTAAGAGGGTACTGATAAATCTTAATAGCCTTTGATTCAAGACATAGCAATACCATTGTTAATTTTTTTCTCCTCGTCTGTTATCATATATATTGCACATTATGATGTGCTTAGCCGACGAGAAGTTTTCAAAAGCAGAGAGGTAATCAAATGAAAATTAATAAAATATCACGAACTGATGTGAATGTAAGTAATAGTCAGGATCACTTCAGGAAGTAGGAATTTCCATCAAAACCAATGAAAGTTCAATTCAAATATTTAACACCTGATTAAAATATTTCACAAACTAGTGGTTTACAGGACCATTTCTTTCTCCGTCGACATTAAAACCCAGGTATCGCCCTTTAAATGTCCGTGTACATTTTCACTTGGTACTAGCCATATACAATTCATTTATTACTTTGATGTTCTATAGAACCTCTGGAAGGTTCAATGAAGGTTGATATAAATGACCGGGCTTTCGTCAGAGCTCATATCGGTTACATCGGCTTGGAGTACGTACTGCTTGATGCGAAGGTTTGTTTCCGGGGCGACGCCCAATATTCGCTGAACATCTTACAGGTAAGACTTATTATTTCCAGATCATTAATCATACCATTGCGTATTCGTCTGTGATTGGGAACTCTAATTCTAGCAATTGTCCATGTGATTTTAGGGAAGAATGGGTTGATATTCTCATATTGTCTCGAAGTATAATTTATATGTAAATGTTTTCTGACAATACTATCTTACAGGAATTTGGATTCAGTGACATTAAAAGCCTCGTCAACTTGTTCGACACGGTCGTTAACAAGGTCGTGACACCGATAAAGACGGCGTTGATGACGTTCAAGGAACTACTCAGTCCCAATGCGGTGTCTTTCGCTCAACTTTTTCGGAACTTCATCGACGCTGTGAAAGATCTACCAAACAGAGTGAAAGATATCAGAGGTCTTGCCCGGACTACTTTAAGACGTATTGGAAAATACACAGGGCTTCCACAGTATTTCCATGACTTTCAGCTTGTCATTTTGCGCATATCTGGGCTATTCAATGCTGTCAAGTCAGACGTTATGGAACTCTACAATGTAAGATGTTTCACCATTTTAATTCACCACTATATCGATATGTAATAAATTGAGGTTATATATGCTCATCGGTTACATATATTTTTACGTGTACTCGAGCTCAGTTATATATATATGTGTATATATATATATATATATATATATATATATATATATATATATATATATATATATATATATATTCTGTATTTAAAGAATGATTTATCAAACAAACAAAAATCTCTACACACTAGCCTTCCGACGACAATAGGCATAAACTATCTGACCTTTGATATAATTGAACTAATAGTCTTGAAAATTGTTACCCACAAGTTTCTTTTTATCGCAATGTAAATTTTATCTGCATACTTTACAGTCAATCAACGACGCTATCAGCATAATCTTGCCCTGGGCTGTCGAGCAAGTCTCCGAGGCGCTGAAAACGGCCGTCGAAGCGCTGAAGAAACTCTTCAAGTCACCAATATCGGCCATTAAGGATATCGCAAGATTCATCATACAGTACGTACTCTACCCCCACCCCCACGGGTGAATAATACACGTTTTTGTGAACAGCAGCAGATGAAATAAAAATTTCCATAAAAAGGGAACTGTTGATGTAAAAGCACGACTCTAAAGTATATCCGTACCCATTTTCTCGAGGGTCTATGTCGTACCCAGCCTCCTGAGATGTTATTCTGACTGGCTGTCCTTCACAATGAACCGCTATAATTGCAAGCTTTTCGGGACATATGCACTTGATAATGAGAGTAATTTAAGTCTGGACGAACTCTTAACTCTTTGGTTATAGCTTATCCAAATTAACCGCTTAAACAAACAATCAACCAAATAAACGTCCTAGGGTCAGAAAAATGACATTTTTTTCAGAAGAACATAAGAAAAGCTGAGAGAAGTGCTTTTAATGGTTTCAGCATTAATTTTGCTGAAATAATATGTAAATTTAACATGGGTCTTTATTTACTGATTCTGACACTTGATAGGAAAAGACAGTACTATATACATCAAACATTAACGCGGTGTATCTTTGAGCAAAGCTTTTCCGACGAAATATTCAAAATCGTTCCGACCGGATGACGAGGGACGCTTTTGTACTGTTACTGAGCTCAAATCAATAAAGTGTGTATTTATATATGTGATTCTATTTGTAATATAGGATAAGAGGAGCTGTCTCCGGTTTAATAAAGGCAAAGGACAGAATTGCTGACGCTTGTTTCTTCGTTGAAGGGAAACAACCATATTGGTTCGACCTCAAGACTGAACTGACAGAGATATGGGAAGACATTGTCGCTGTTAAGAACGCCATTGGACGCTCAGGAAACTGGACTCTAGACGAAGATGATGACATTATAAAACAATTCACAGGGAAGTCGGGGGTTAGTGTTTCATGCTTTTTGCGCAAATCTTATTATAATATGTTCTACACTCCATCACATTGGATGCGATCACTCTTTCACTGTAAGTTCGTGTTTTTTTCAATGATTGTTTTTAGCAGAAGGAATGCGTGATAAGATCTCCCACAGTCAGATACACTATCCATATACTAGTTTACCGAGTCAGTGAAGGCAAATAACTTAGAAATTCCATGAGGCAGGACAAAACGCTCTAGTTCGCCTTGCCAAATTTATGATTACTACATGTGGATGACATATGTTAGCAACCAATAACCGGCTGTACAGTAAAGTATCGCCATTGACAATTAAGGGAGAACGCACCTGAGGAGAGAAATACGGGCTTTCAAATTTTATCAATTTTATTCTGACCTACCACTTTGGGGGTTCATTTTAAAACTCTTGGTGAAAGAAAAGTTTTTACCATCCTAGTTTTTCGAAATCGAAAATTTTATTTTTCCCCATAGATTGAACACAGGGATAGCGGTTATTTTGAATTTTAAATATCGGGAAATCTGGGGTATTTTTTTGAGATTCGGGATTTGGCCGATCGGTTTTTGTCTGTGGCTTCTCCGCTAGGTGACTGGATACCGTAAGTTGTGAGTTCGAACCCGATTGAAACCACCGTATTCTCTCTAGTACCAAATTTTGCACGTTGAACCTTGTTTTTTATTCTTACTTCGGCAAGAGAATGGTAGAAACTTTCATTTAGGAAAGTTTGAGCGAAAGGTTAAGTCTTTCACTTTCGAGGCGCATATTACCTTCCGAGGTAAATTTCGTTTCGAAAGATATTTCGAGAACCTATTGGCAAG
>LD345968.1:298622-322211 GCA_001465055.1 Ptychodera flava
GAGCCATGGACGAAGTGTCTTACGAACACTGTCTTGATTACGTGCCAGATGAATGGGAGTTCAGATGTGTGGACACTACAAAACTGAAAAACTACAGGTATAGCTCTCCTGATTGCACGATTAAAGAGTAGTTTGGGAAATCTGTAAATAAATACGAAGGAATTATAATAAACTTACTCTTGGGTCATTTATTGCTTCGAATCACCAGGAGCCACGGGATATTTTGCGAAACACTAAAATGTGTATAAAGCTCAACATCTGCTCTTAACACAGTGAACAAACTTTCTTAATGTTTGAAATGACTTAGTGCAGTGCGTATTCGTTGTACATGCTTTACCGAACATCAATTTTTGTGTCTTCTAGATTTATCATCGACGGGCCAGGTTCAAAGACCGTCTTCAATGGGCACACACCATCATTTGATCTCAAATATACCAGGGCAAACAGATACATATCAGGTTTTCATTGATTCTTGTACTTTAGTGGCATAAGATAATTATTTCATATCAAACTTTAACGAATTTTCTTTTCTTTGGCCTATTATAATAAAACTGGTTTAGCCTTTGTTAGCTATGAATACAATTTTGTATGTTATACTATTAGCTCCAATACCTTTTTACTCGCTAAATAAGAATAGTTTAATTTAAAGGTCTGGTGAAATGCCCATGTTGCAAAATCACAGAAATACAGTTGATGGTCTATAAAACAGTTACATTCATTTATTTTTTCGTTTAGCACGCGTGATTATGAAATATGGCAAAAGAAAAATGCAATGTGGGCGTGTCCCCCGAGCCTCTCCAGTCGACTTTTTTCGGCTTTCCGAAGTTTGCCCGACGTCGTATCTCATAACGGGAAGTAAAGTATTTCACACCTCCGTAAGCTCCCCACGGGGGGTAACTTCTAGGATTTCCGCTTACATGATCAGGACAGTGTCACTATGGGAAGACGTTGTTCTTTTGGTGGCTGTGACAGCGGCAAGAACATGAACGGCTCAACTGTAAACTTTTTTAAGTTCCCGTCAAGTGTTGAGTGTTTGAACCATAATGTTCTTGTCTCGGCTGGTTCTTACGATCGGCCACGGTCCCTCGGCTGACCCTGCCTCGCTACTCGTTACACAGAAGGTTGGGACCGCAATGCAAGTCAACTGCATTAACACCAACACTGAACGTTGTGACTGCCATTAAAATGCACTAGTCTACAACACGGAACGTCGGGACCGCAGTGCAAATCGACAGTAAAAAACGTAAATGGGACCGTGATTACAATGCACTACAACACGGAAATCAGCTGCATGAACAGCAACACTGAACGTTGAGACTACCATTACGAACGAACAACAACATGGAACGTAGAGATCATGATACTAATCATGGAGGTAGAGTCCTCCATGATACAAATCGACAGCAACACGGAACGCGTCGTTGGGACGGCAATTAAATTGAAGAACAACGGGGAATACCGGACCACGAGGAACGCGATGCAAATCGACCACAACATGGATGTTTCAGACCGTGATTAAAATGCACAACACAGAACATCTAGACCGCAATGTAAATCAACTATAACACCGAACCTTGTTGCCTCGATTAAAATGCGTATGTCTGCTATGTATAGCAAAAGTTTCAATTCTCGCGAGCGAGCGTTCCTATGCCCGCTGTACACTGGACAAAATGACGTCAAATTTATCGCAACGGCTCGATTGCGTGTGTGTAAGTTTCAATTCTCGCGAGAGCCATTTATCATGCTGTACACTAGACTAAATGACGTCAAATCTCTCGCGAGACTTGGCTCGATTGCAAATACATACGACGGAAAGAACGCAATAATACGGAAGTAGACACAGTTTTTGCGAATCGCCGAGAGAGAAGCGCAGATTAAACAAAAGACTAAAAAACCCACGTTTTTTCTTTATTTTACTATATTTTTTAAACAAAAATCAGTTTCGCCACTGTGGCTAATTAGGATCGATTTTTTTTCGCCACTTCGGATTTCGATTCGCATTGGCGAACGTGGCGAATGGGCAGCGCGAACACTACCTCAGGCCGTTTTGTTAGCGGATACCGGGCAGAGATAAGGCGGCGTTGGACCGCTATTCGATGTAAATGAACACACCTGTGACGTCACAGACGGCCAACCTTGACTCCCGCTGAGGGCGTGACCTGAGTGTCGCAAAATGACCCCATGAAAGCCGCGCATAGAAATATCAAAAAAATTAACACTTGCGCGTACTTTTAGGTTGCAATTCTGTTGCGAGTGTAATAGTATTGACCCCCTGGAAGATATTCAGTCACACGAACGGGACCATTTCACCAGACCTTTAAAGCTTTGTTCTTTACCACTCAAATTTGAAATGACGAATATCATATTTCACATATTTTGTAATTATTTTTTTCAGCGAACTGGGACGGGTACCACGACGACGAGACAGGTATCTATGGTTACACGTGGACTATAGGCAGTGAGGCTTGTCTTGAAGACGTACATCCACACAAGGATCCTCATTCCCATTTCTTCGATGAAAGTGAATGGACCCACATAGGATTGGCAAATAACTTCGATGAACCTGAGCTCGAAGGTAACCCTATGTTATGGCCTCTTTCAATGTTGTAAACAATATTTATGCCATATACGTCATATTTCACAAACTTGTGTGTCTTGTCTGTGAAAATTCCATTTCATTTTATTAACTGGAATCAGATTTGATGAGGTAGATGAACGTTACACGGTATTCTTACTCTTCTAGGTGCGCTTGACATTCAGCAATAACAATAGAATCCAGGCAATGTACCTTAGGTATACATACTATTCTTTGGTATACATACTGTTCTGAGAAAAGAGGGTTTCTCCCATTTTCTCCCATTTTTACATAATATTGCCTGTTGTTTGCCATGCCAAAACTATGTACTTTTACTTTTCACAAGATGGACCGTACCATATCACCGTCAGAGCTATTAATAAGGTTGACTTCGGAGGTCCAATGGCTACTACAGTGTGTCACTCAATGCCATACATAATTGACAGAACGCCGCCAATAGTCCATGACATTGCAGTCCTTGGTTATGATGACGAAGATTGCATCATTACAGCTATGTACAATCTCAGGTAGGAGTAAAACTATATTTCTTCCTGCATTAACTGTGAAAGGTCAAATATTGATAAAAATATTGTTTTCCATAGATTGTGCCTGAACGTTCATGCCGTGGAAATCTTGAGAAGATTTGTGCTTTAATGGATTTTATTGTTTGCCGTTGCTGTTCCCTGGTTTAATTACCAAACATGAAATTTCGTATGTTATGGCAACTGATATTGTTACAGAGTAATGTTCTATATAATACTAATTTCCTTTCGGGGTCATCATCATTGCTTTATTAATTTTCATCTGTTTCCATTTTCAGCGATGACTTGTCCCTCATCAAAGAAATTAGTTTTGGTCTCGGTAAAAGTCCAAGGGACATTTATCTCCTGGACTGGGAAAGGGAAGCCAACACCACACACATAGCCAAGCCATTCTGTGTTCCTGATGGTGTACCAGCTTGGGTGAAAGTAAGAGCAATGAACCATGGTAAGACTATGACTATATGATGGCGTGTAGAGTTGTAAAGAGTCGCCATAAATGTCATTATCATTAGTGAACCGTGGATCACGCACAACTTTAATTTTAATCGATGATTAACATCACCTAGTGACACTGAGGATATGATAATTGTGTGATGGATAGAATCGTTCTGTCGGCTACAATTATGAACTGACCTCCACTATATTTTTTTTGTATTTTTGTATTACAGTCGAGCTCACTACCGTTGGCCATGCACCTTCGCCAATCATCGTTGATAGAAGCCCGCCGATCGCTGGACAGGTATTTGATGGAACTGTTATCGACCACGACATAGACTTTCAATCTTTCTCAGACAAGTTGTGCGTCAGCTGGAGTGGGTTTTATGACGAAGACAGTGGAATTGGTATGAGGTTTTATATATCAGACATTTTTACTGGACTTGGCTTTTGTAATTTTGCAGCGGTTTGACTATTCATGTGTCCAACTTGAGGCAAAATACCAGTTCGATGAGGCCATTTCGTGAAGAATTGAAAGTCAGAAAAACCGTTTACTACTGTTTAAACAGTGTCGAAATACATTTTTCAACAGAAAAATACGTGTGGTATGCTGGGACTACGGCTGGCAGTAACGATACCGTCTCACAAACTGAACTGAGTCACTTTGAGTACAGGAGCTGCAGCGAAGACGTTGACCTTGAACACAACACTACATATTATTCTACCATAGTCGCCTTCAATGCAGGCCATAAAAACCTGTGGACAAATTTAACAACGGACGGTGGTACGTATTATTTATGAGATATGTAATTGTATCTTTTCATATTCAAGAATTGTAAGTAAATACATTATAGGACCGCGATAAAACTCCGGGAAAATATTTTACGCAATTTTTGATGACTGGAGTATGATGTGTAGCACAATTTATTTAAACTTTTCGTAAATTACAGATCCGACGTAATTTTCAACAAATGTTAGTTTATGATATATATAAGAACATAAGAGCAACTCTACGAAATGAGAAGGAAGTTTTCCATTCAAATATCATTATTTACAGTGTTGTATGACGAAACACCTCCAGAAGCAGGATGGATCAAGGATGGAGAAGACACCGAGAAAGATATGATCTACTCACCTCTAGCGTCAACTGTATCTGCCAATTGGGATGATTTCTTGGATCCTGAATCTGGAATTGATAATTACATCATCAGCATTTGGAAAACAAATCCGTCAGAAGGTATAGATACATCTCTGTCGTGTTGCTGTCTCATAACGACTTTTTGTCTTTTTAGGCTTATTTCATGAAAAACAAGAATCCTAACATTTTATCCAAAAGTTACCATAACATCACCATTAGTCAGATCGTGGCTGTAGTCAAGTAGAGATACCACGTGGAACCCGTGCGGAACACGGACTTAACCACTATTTACTTACCTCTACGAGTCATTGAGTACCTTATACATAGTAAGTTAAGTGGCAAGAAATCTCACTCTTTATAGGGATTTGCCGTTGTTATAGTCGCATGGAACATGCTCATTTAATGGCACGTCGCATTCTATATTATTTACAGGTTCACAATCTGCACAAAACATCCACGACAGAGAGTCTCTACCAGCGGCTACCAGATCTATCAAATGGCACCATTTCCATCTTCACCATGGCGACTACGTGTACACCGAAATCGAGGCAGTGAATAAGGCCCGTTCTCCGACAAGAATTTATTCAGACGGTTACACAGTTGACTTAACGGAGCCGAATTTCATCTTTCTAGGCGATGGTAACATAACAAAAGTTGACCAAAAGTACACGGTGAGTCAACTCTTTCGTTCTTTTTTCGTTAGTGTTCGGCTATCCTGTTTAAAGTGAAATTACAGATGCATGTGAACAATATCCCGTGCAAAGAGACTCCTATACCTCCAGTTGTAAATGGTATGCTCTTCGCTTTCATAAGTACCTACACATCCAGTATGATTACAACAAACAACTGTGATCTGTTCTTTATTGTCAATATTGTCAACCAAATAATCTTGAGATGTTATGACAAGTGGCGTTTTACATTTCAATATATGTGGTATATAATACTAATATATTCGGAACGATATTAAAGTTAGGATGAGAAGGTGAAAGGTATTCGCAATTGTTCGTATCCTTCAATACCATTTGAAATGTTTCCCTCCCGCATACTTTCTTTCTTCCCCCCTCCTTCTCAACTCGCCACCGGAGACTCACCCTGGTCCAATTTTTCTATCTAAATGATTCCAAATACACAGATTGCGACTGCCGTGGCTATAATTTATGTAACGGCATGCGTTTTTACCCCCGTCGATAACCTCGTAAACCGCTGAATCGTTCTGCATTTTCATTCAGTGTGTTTTTTTGGCTAACTTTGTGCACTTCTGACTTCTACTAATACTGCTTTCATGTGACAGACTAATGTCATAATTTTCGCAACTTCTAGTCGAGTACATCTCAGGTTGCCGTCAACTGGGACTTTGAAGACCCTGAATCTGGCCTTGACCATTACAAAGTCACCGTGTATCAGACGTACGGAGGGAAGCGCAAACAGTTTTATCCGAACGATAGGTAACTATTATATTTGAGTCTAAATCTGCTAACGGTAGCCCAAGTTGTTCTAATCTGATTCACACCAAAAACTCTTAAACGTCGACATATCCTAGTACAAACACTTCTAAGTCAAAAAATGAGAAAGGCATAATCATGCGACCATATCGGCTACCTACTAATCAGCCAGCTTTGATGTTGATTCAAAAGCAGAAAAGTCCCTACTTGCTTTTACTTTGTATATAAGCATGCAGAGGACATGTATTATATCATTCGCTATAAAATGTCCCCTTTATGGGCTTTAATGTACTAATGTGAACTCTGTCTGACGATCTAGAATGTTGTTTTACTACCCTCTAACAGCTGTTATGTCTGGTACAATCACTTATTGGCTAGTGCCATAATTTCGTTTTCATTATAACAGGACAGCTCAAGTTATTGTTGATGGTACCGCTACGTCCTGGCAGTCGCCACCTATACTTCACATGTTCAATGGCGGGCACTACAGTGTTCGGGTATCTGCAGTCAATGGTGCCGGGATTGGTAACGTTCAGGACACGGATGGTGTTATCGTCGATTCAACGCCACCACAGGTAAGTAACAGGTTTCAAAAGTCCAGACATACATGAATTCCTTAAATCCAAAAAAATGCAGACCTTATTCATGGATTTAGTCATACCTGACATTCACTAGCGTATCTCCACATCCGCTTTTCCCTTTCTACAGATACTGCAACTAAAGATTGGCGTACTCACAGCAGACGAAGAAGAAGAATTATTTGATGGTTATATCATCCAGTCCGACACGGAGGGTATCAGAGGATACTGGGAGGCCATAGACTTTGAAAGTGACGTAGCAGCCTATTGGATCTCCATCGGCACATATCAAGGTATCTTTTCAGACCTTTTAAATAAGAAATTAATGATATTGTGAATGGATGGCTATGAAGTGCCATGTGTGATGGGAGAGCGCCATTGTAACAAAACATGTCTGCTGCTTGAAAATGACATTATGAAATGTTCTGATGTTGATAAAGAATAGCTATGCATTATAAGTAGCCCTTATCCTAACAATTAAAGTGAATACCTCAGCTTATTGGGCATTTGTATCTTTAAACCAGGTGGTTCAGACGTTAAGGAAATGAGCAACATCGGCACGTCCAAAGGCGGTTACCTTGGTGACTTGACATTGGACAAGTATGACGCAGACAGCGATCGTCCGGTGTACTTCGTGTCGATAAAGGCGGAAAACGGCGCGGGAATTATGTCCGATACTTTGATTTCAAGGTACAACATCCCTTTCATATCTACTGCCACTTTTTACAAGGCCAGCCTACCGGGAAGAAGGTCTTTTAGGATTCATTCGGTTTACCAAATACAGCCCTGTGCTCATGTGATGTCTGTTATCATGTGACATACTCAGGGTATTATCTTTAAAACAGTCTTTCCTAGCGTTATAGATAATCATTAATTTCGCTTGCAAGACGCTATCTGCTCTGTTACCCTGGTTTTAATTGCTGTATTTGTTTTCATTTCCATTCCAGTGGTATTAAAGTTGTGTCCGCCGACAAGGTTGGCATGGTTACTGATGGCCCTAATGATGACGTCATTGATGAAACAGAGCGGATACATGTAGATGTGGATTATCAGCGAGAAGCCGGGACGGCCACTGCTCAGTTTAGCGGGTTTGAGAGCGAGCAACACGGAATCGTTCACTACGAGTGGGCGATTGGAAAAAGGCCGAGATCTGATGACGTTCAACCCTTCATCAGTGATGGCATTGTAACGAATGAAGAAGTGCAAATTAAAGGCGAGGGTATGAGATTCAAATGCTGTACTTCATTTATTTTTGCCAATCGAAGAATCGATTGTTAAATCTTACACCAACGTCTGATGTACGTAGCCATGATACTGAATGGAATTCGTACTTGAAACAATTGTCCATAATTGGCCAATGGTAAAAGCTCTGTGTGTTTGTAGTCATGATTATGTAAAAGTTATCCGCAAATTTGTCAGAATAACTTAATATGTGAATAAGTGACATTAATGTATAACAATCGAGTATACTAAATACCTCGGCCCACTAAACGATACACTTCGTCTTTCTTCTTCAGGTCTTGGTGGGTCTGGCAAGGCACAAAGTCTCGTACCACTGGATCAAAGTCAGCGGTACTACACAACTGTGAGGGCGTACACGGGTGCAGGAAACGTGTTGGATGCAAGCTCGGACGGGTTTACAGTAGACACAACGCCGCCGCACATTTCAGTGAACCAGCGACAAACAAGTAATGAGAGCGCAATTACAAGCGAGGAATCAAGTAGATTTCAGGCATGTAACAGTGCTGACATATTTTCACGCTATTCTTTTTTGTAATGTCTTGATATTACTCTCCCTGAAAACATATACTTAGTTTCGAAAGTTATGAATATGATGTTTAATCATTTTCACCTTGTTTCATTTTTCCCGGACATTGTCAGCTCTACATATCACATAAATCTAAAGATTTCGCCTAAATCAGTAGAAATCCACTCGGCTTTTGGTAAAATGTCATTTTTTGAGAGTAAGCTCTTTCTTGCAAGTCATTTCACACAAATATTACAGAAAGATAGGTTTCTTCTGGAATATATACATAATATTTATGTAAATGACAATTGAGCTATGATGGTGATAAACGTTACTACATTTTCGGTGACTTTGATCGAAAAGTCCTTGAAATTCATCAACCAATCTAATTCAGTTTTCATTTTACCTCACAGAAATCAGCGCAGTTTATCACTTCCTCTTGGGAAATTACAGAAGACGACAGTGCCATCCTCATCACAGAATTCTGCTATGGAACTATTCCCGGTTTCTCAGATATCTTCAACTGCACCGACACCACGGATCAGGATTACATAATCAATTCTATGGTAACGCCCATCACGCAGAGCTTGCCAAACACACTGACATTGCGATCAACCAATGAGGTACGTCAATATTAAATATATTCGTTTATGTATCAGTGCGTTCCGCCTGTAAGAGATTTACTGGTCACTTGATGTGACAAATTTTATCCCCACGGCTAAAATGTAATTTGCGTTTACTTTCTGACATCAAACGTCTAATTATTGTTCTTACCTAGGTTGGTCTTAAGTCTGAAAAATATGATGTTGGTGTCACCATCGACCATTCACCACCTGTAGCGGGAAATATCAACTGTCAGTCATCCATCAGAACAACAGACGATGTAGTATGCACCTGGATAAATTTCTACGACAAGGAGAGTGGAATAAGCAACTACAGATTTGCTTTGGGTTTGTCTGAGGGAGATGATTCCATTTGTTCTTTTACAATGGTGAGACCATCACATCGTGAATACAGAGTGAAGGGTGAGTGATGACGTTTGGAAAATTTTAATACAGTTGCCCAGACAGAAAATATGTAAATTTGTGACATGCAATCACATTGAAACTGGTATACAAAAAAACATATCACGCCTGGAGGTTAAGACGCCAATATTCTATCGACTCACACTAATACAGACATATTGTCATGTTTTAGGTCCGTTTGAGTCTGGAGAATACTTTGCCACTGTGGTTGCTGTCAATTACCTTGGCGATGAAACGTACGGCTATTCAGAAGCCATCTTCGTGGACGACACGCCACCAGTGGCAGGTATAGTTGTCGAACTGAATGACGTCGATGAAATCAATTATGATGGTCACAGCAATGGTGAGGGAAGTGGCCCTCTCGTATGCAGTAATTTTACAAGTAAGTTGTGAAGTGGTTAGAACATACGTGTATAAGGCCGTTTCTTCATGAAATTAAATTAAATCAACACATAAATAACACTGTACACTTGTATTTTGGTCAATTAGGCTGTATTGAAGTCGATGCTGTCTGCCAGAAGTCTGTGGATAGAATATTTGTTGCTTGGGAACCTTTCTCAGACCCTGATAGCTCAATCACAAGGTAATCACTTCTTTTTTCCAATAAAAGATAAGGAGTCACAAACTAAGTGAGTAGTTTTATCTAACTGCAAATGGTAATTCAGCGCCATCTGTGTTAGAGGTCAGCACCAGTGATGCGAGGCATTGGCCAGGGGTTACTATACGGTGTTTATTGCAGATGACAAGAGATATTCTCGAAAGTGAGACATTCTCTTAAGCATTGTACATAACAACTTCTTTGGGGCAAATACTTATATATCGATGCAGAATTCGATGAGTATAACAGTACGTGTTTTGCCACATATAAATGCATTCCGTTGCAACCCATGGCGTTGAAAGTTCTGTATCTGGTACGTTATCCACAGATATCAAGTTGCCGTAGGACCAACTCCTGGCAGTACGCAAATACTGGATTTCACGGACGTCGATACCTCTAAAGGACTGTACACGCTGATTCGTGGAATTGATCTGTATGACGTCAGACAGGTGTTCGTCGCTGTTCGAGGTTACAACCAAGCCGGACTTCACACCACAGCTGTGTCAAATGGTGTGTACATCAGTAGAGTAAGTTCTGGATTGCCACCGCTTCCTGGAAGCTATGTTTGGGATGGCAGGGCAGACGGAGACTTGTAAGTACATATATGTTTGTATGATCGTGTGGTATGTCACAGTCAAGACACTGCTAAGAAAATGTTGCTTAAGATAGAATGCGCCTATGAGACAGGTGGTCAGAATCGAGAATTTTTACAATACTTCCTGATCTACAACTGACGGGTCTCATTTTGCAGCTTGTCGGGGAAGAAAAATGTTCAGTCTTGGTTTTTCGAAAATCGAAAATGTTATTTTGCCCCATAGGGTAAATACTGGGATGGTGGCCATTTTGAATTTCAAATATCAGTATACGTAAATGTTAGGTATTTTATGCCTCTGTAGTACAAAACTTTGTACGGTGACCTGTAATTTCTATTCTTGAGTTGGTATGATCATATGAGAATGGTTGAAAGCTTCATTGAGGAAATTTTGCGCAAAAGTGTAAGTCTTTCACTTCCGAAGTGAGTACTGACTCAATGCAGATGAATTTCCAATTTAAGTTTGCGGAGTGATGCAGATGATGCTAGGGTATTCTTACAACTGAATTTAATCATAAGATTTCACTTTGAGACTGTGCTGTTACTTTTTTCTTAGTTGTACATATATCGCTTGATATCATTCAACACATCAAGCTGCAATGAATGCTCAATTACGTATTTTCGGAGTGGCTTGCGATTTTAAATCCATATAGACGACGCTATACTCTTGAACCCCTTTGCCTCGCAGCATGGAAGGTTATGACCGTTTAAAACAATGCGCGAGATATATTCAGTAGATATGTATCTATTTCTTCACTTACAACATGTGATCGACAATATAGTCATTTCAGTTTACTTATTGCTGCCTGTACCTTTCTCATTGCGTGCATTCTCCTGTTTCCAGGGACTATCAAGACAATAATGACGTCTTGCATGCAAAGTGGAGCTTTGAAGGTGACCCCTGCAAGAAAACAAAATACGAATGGGCGATATATAGATTTGATGGAATAGTCATGCAGAACTTCACGACTACAGCTGACGGTCAGTAAGATTTTGTGATACCTGTCATCTTTTAATCCCTATGATGTATGCAAATAGGGAAACGGTATAGTGATGTATGCATATATGGAAACGGTATAGTAACCATTAAAAGATAAGACTAGTGAAGATACTGTAAGATCCTGTATGACATTCGATGCCTTACAGCGTTTCTTGTGTGTCCTTTCATTCTTGAATAGTTTCTTTGTTCATGTTTTCTTTTATTTTTTAAATTTGTTTTGTATGTTTCGTTTGTTTTGCTCTATTTCGTTTTATAGTTTGTTTTGTTTTGTTCAGTATATTTTGTTTTGTTTTGTTTGACAATCTACTCCCTCTAGTACCATTAACAAATTTATATTTCCCCAGAATTTGGAATGAATGACGGCCTTGACTTAAAGAATGAGGAATCGTACTACACAGTGGTGAGAGCGACCAACGAACTCGGGTTCTCACAAATTCTACGATCTAACGGCGTAACAATACAACTGGAACCTCTTCAACCGGGCAATATCAGAGATGGTCCCATTGATGGATTCGACTTGAATTTCCAGGAGTCTATAACGTCTTTGTCAGCAAACTGGGATTCGTTCGGTGTTGACTGTGGAGTGAATTCCATCGATGAAAGAGGTAATCATGACATTCAAAGTATTTTTCTTTCCTGCGAACATTACAGTAAAATGTTATATATGTTTGTCTTGTCAATACAGCGTGTTTATGTATGGTCTCAAACTTCAATGTTGAGGACCGATTGACAGGTTTAATCCTGACTTGAATTCATATATTCCAAAATGGTATTTTATATTTTACACTGTCGGTTTTGTCTGCAAATGTAATACAAATACAATTTAGAGAGAGAAAGAGAATATGTACTTGTTTCGTCAAAAAATGCAAATGTCATAAAAAATCACGGTTAATGTCCCTTTAAATGTAGCGGAAATGTTCATTCACGCGACCCTTTGTTGAATGTGACTTACTTTATGTTGATGGTTAGAAATCGTGTATTTGTAAACACATATTGTGATCTCCAGTAATCCCAAGGACACCGCCCTCTATAGCTATCGAATTTTCCGAAATTAGAAGAATCATATTCTTTTTTTAGAGCCAGTATTCGGTCAAATAATCGACCACTATGAAGTAGCCGTCGGAACAGACAACCGATACGCAAGCACCAGAGATGATCTTCATCACTTCGTAGATGTTGGATGTAACACAACCCACACCTTCAGCGATCTTCAGCTTGTTCCACGCACTCAAGTCTACTACGTCACCATTAGGGCGTACAGCATATCCACGGCCATGGCCGAGACCACCACCAACGGTATCCGCGTTGGCTATGGCGGTCAAGTACTGTCACCGGGACAGGTTGCGATGCAGAGGTGAACAATTCTTGGTTTCCCTCGAAAGACAGTTACGATTTTATGAAGAGTAAAGCGAACAGCAGATTAGACATTGCGACAGAACATTAGAGTTGCATTGATTTCTCTGTCCACCGGTCCGTATAGTGGGAGCGTTGACGAATAACATATTGCCCTGTGTTGATTCCAGCGAAGGAAATATCACATTTTTAACCAAACACTTGTATTTCAACAGATACGTGTCCTCTTCTGATACCATTTCTTTGTCGTGGAGTCAGTTTGAGTTCGGAGAGCCAGTGCTGTTTTACACTTGGGGTGTCACTGAAAATGGCGACTTTTTGAAGAATATAACATGTTTCTCACTGGTAAGACTTTGTCACTTGTTGTGTATATGCGTAGTCAAGTAAAAACAAGAGACAAAGTGCTGGTAACGATGGAATTGATAATTGTTAGTGAAGGATACTATTACCAGTAGGTTATACAATTTCCAAATTATTCAAGTAGGTTTGTTTTTTAAAATGAACTGCAGTGTCCATCACCTGACCCGGTCACTTGACTTGGATGTGAAACTGATAGAAAAAGATTTCGTGCCATGGGAACCAGACAGCACACTATTGGCCGGAATACTTTAAAGGGGGTGGTCGTCGGAACTGCGCGTGTGCGACTTTCTTGTTTATTAATACCATGTATTCCATGCATGATATCTATATGCATCACTTCAACATTGCTGAAACATATAAATTTTAGGATATTCATTATTAAAAAACATGTTTCAACTTTCATCAATCGCCAACGTACAATATTTACATCGGTAGTAGGGATCCCTGGCAACCTTTGAGAAGAGTTCCGACGATCACCTCCCTTTAATCCCTGATACTAAGAGATTCACGGTGAACCATCTCCTTCACTAAGTTAAATCGCAGCCCCTCCATACTGTGGTTACATGAATCAATCTTAAGCCTAGGATACTTGGAGAATTATCACGAATATCGGCCGCAACGCAACGCAACTGTACTCTGGCATTGCCGTAGAAATTTATGTGATACGGCAGCAAGTATGAATTTTTTATTGGGCTACGAACAAGGGCCTGCATAGTCATTATTATGCCATATGTCTTAAATATACCTTGGTAATATGAGAGGAGAGAGTACTAGTGGATTCTATTATATATGCTCAGTCAGCCATTTACCAAAAATATCCGGAGCTTAATATGTATTTGTGACAGCGCATTCCATCAAATCTAATTTTAATTTTTTGATCACAACCTCATTCATTCGATTCAGCAAAATTTTGACACAAGTCGCAAGGGGACTCCGTACGAATCACAGTTTGGTGTTTATCCGTGGACTAACGTTGGGAAGGACACCATGTTTGAGGTGACAGGTTTGCACCTAAATCACAAAGAGACCTACTCCGTCGTTGTCATGGCTACTGATGAATCCGGCCAGTGTTCCATGTCTGTGGAAGATTTCACTGTAGATTTGACCCCGCCTATCGAAGGCAGCGTACAAGTAGGAGCATTTGGAGATGAGGTAAATTGTTGATATAATTTGTTGTACTTTTAAGTTTGATTGTCATATGTTCTTTCCTAATATAATTATTTTTAAATGAAAAACTAACAAATAGATTTCCACGCCATTCTTTATTACAGGCGGTAATGTATACTGATCGTGAAGATATTCTAACAGTAACATGGAGTGACTTTTACGATGATGAAAGTGACATTGATTCCTATGCAGTGGCCCTCTACGACGGAATGACGTGTGCTGGAAACGTCCAATCACAGATTCTTCAAGATTTCATCGAAGTCTTTGCTAATGATACCGAGTACACATTCTTAGATTTAGCATTGAAGGTAAAAATCATGGCACACAAAGTCCATCATTACCTATAGTAAGTAAGTCACGTTAGGAATTTGTAAAACTTTCAGTACATTTCGCTGAAAGTAGGCTCTATATTGAAAAATGCTCGGTAAAGTTAATTCTTAGTACTTTCATTACAGTCAGTATTAAGCTAGTGTCTTTTGTTTACACATACGACAGGCAGCATATCACGGTTAGTCTTGAACATGTGCGTAAAATATAAATACCTAAAGGACTTGAATAAAATTTGAATCTGTAGGTCCAGATTTCCCTTCCATTTAAATGTATGATTACCACCTTCATAGGTAAACCAACCGTATTACGTGCATCTGCGTGCTACCAACAAAGCTGGTTTATCCGCTACATTAGTTTCACGACCATTCTTCGTCGATCTGAAAGAACCTGTAGCGGGGTTGATTAAAGATGGCAGTGATTTCAAAGTCGATGTCGACTACCAAAGTGTAACGACTGTCCTCGAAGGTTGGGATATTTTACTTTTATTCCTTGACTTTCATTGATTAAAATTATCAGAAACTTTCAATTTGATGGATATAAAAACAACTCTTCAGATTAGACTCATATTTTCTTTCATGCGTTTTCTTAAACACTTAGCTTTAATCAGACTCAAACCATGTTTCATTCCAGCCCTTGCACACACGGTATAGTATCTCACTGCATTCTGTTTCACCGAGTTGTCAAAGTGCTCAGCTGACAAATTATATATTAATTTGCCTACAGGTGTCTTCTTGCATTTACCAACCTCCGAGGGAAGATCCTGTCCCAGTAGAGAATTCTCAAGTGATTCGTTCACTGCAGATAATGGATGGTACACTGTCAACAGTCAAGGGGTCTGGGGCACAGGTCAAGAAGATACCATTATGTTCAGACCTAGTCAGGTATGGAGTTGTCGGTCATTTTGTCTCACTTAGGCTTATTTCAGTTTATCAACTAAGTTTGCAGAAACGTATATTTTTATGTAGGTTTTCCTTGTACACTTTTTGATGCTGATATATAGATAGTCGCGTTGGGGTACACCAGACAGAGACAATACGAGATCAGTACAATGTAGATTGACGAGCCATGTAAGTTATCAAAGTCTGACTAGTCTGATATTCTATGGGTATTCTGACTTGATCAAAAGCAAATTCGAAGCATCGAACAATAAAAACTTAATGACTCGTCAGTTCGTCATTGCGCTTTTGCATGTCAATCGTTACAGTTCCAGTCGTCTTACAGGTTGTCGCTGGTAATCAAAATGATGATTTGTCAATTACAATGACACGTGACGTGACGAAGGAAAGGATGTATTCTGGTGCGATTTACCAAACACACCCGGATGTTACTGAAGGAGGGAAATACTCGGTAAGAACTCTTAGCCACGCATATGATTTCATGTTTCATGTTCTGATATTGAAGAACAGGGTATCCCATACGTGGAATAGAAATCATGAAAATGCTATAATAATTGGCTCTTTTTGGCTTTCCTTCCACTGAAGATCGATATCATCGCGGCGTCCGGTGATTTGTCGGCCATCACTAGTGTGGTATTCTGGGATGGACCTGCAGGCATTGTTGGTGACTATGACGCGCCACTGCTCAGAAGGGAATGGTTCGACGACGATCGTGAATATGATGATTGTGCGCTCTGTTGCAACACGAACACTACTCTGGATAGAGGTAACTGTACAAATTAAAATGATACCTAAGTCATATCAAACACAAACATAAAGTACACAAATTTATCAATCTGTTCACTCGAACACAAATAACATGTGATTGGGCAAAGAGAATGCTGGATAAAGTGGTCCAACGGGATACAATCATCCCGTTGTGGCCTGCCAGATTCAAAACAGCCGCTAGGAATGGAGCCTCTTCCAGCTGCGTAGTATGACAGAGACAAAATCACCGATCCACAATGCAATCCTAAGGGAGTGATGGGTCAGTGACCTAGTCTGTCCTTAGGATTTTGCCATAACTTCTGTACCTAGCTAGGAGTCAGCAAGGGCGCTTGCTTACAAATCAATCAAACACAAAACATTAGATATACAAGCTACGGTTATGGATTAATATGCAAACTGTTTAAATCATCACTATAAAAATTGCCATTTTAAGTAAATCTTACAACTGACTTGACCTTTTAAGAGTAAATATTATATCACTGTGATTTAGACGACTAAGATTTAATGCTCGTTGTCTTGTATCCCTGAAGATGCTAGATGCCTGTGCAACTGTACGGAATATTTTGATCAATTACGTACGAGTACTGCACCTCCCGAAACAACCAGGATGACGACATCGGAAGCGCCATCAACAACCACTGTGCCATGGGAAATAGAAAATGAAGTTCCTCCCGACGATACATTTAAGGGAGACCCCACTTTGAAGTTGATGTCACACCAATCGATGGGATTTCAACTTCATCCAGGTAAGAATTTCAATTCAAATCTCTCAACATATACTGAAAAATTCTGCAATAGTCATTCTTTCGTTCAAAATGCTCATTAAAAAATCAGATACGTTTATATCGAGACACTGGATTTCAATGGTGCCTCGTCCCGAGGTAACACCATGGCGATATCGAGACAATATTCCACAACATTCTAGCAGTTTCGAAACACGGCACACACATCCACTAGTACTGCAAAGTTGTGATGTTCATTTCAACTTCAATGCAAAGGTTGTTCTAAATTTCTTTATAGATTGATTGGAAATTATTGCGTGCTACTTTATCACACAGTAATTTTGGTATCATAAAAAATGTTTTGAGATAGAAAAAGATATCATGATATTATTTGTGAATCAAGTTGATATCACGAAATTAATGAGACTGCAATGTTAATAGTGGCCTGGAGTTGATTAATGTTTGATTTATATTTTTGTAAGAGTCAATTAGACTATATTAATCTGATTTCTATTCTCCATAACAGCAATTGAAGTTGACGGGGAAAACAAACATTTTATCGCAGTGTGGTTCAGATATCAGAACGAATCAACAGAACCTGAAAATGTTTTCATCGAGCAGTTGGATTTCGATCCGTCAGAGGCCTGGCATTCATACATGGTGGAAATCACTCCTATTAAGGTAAGTTTTATCAATTTATCCATGTAATAACATTCATACATACATACGTAGATACATAGATACCTAGATTGATTGATAGATAGACATATACATACATACATACATACATACATACATACATACATACATACATACATACATACATACATACATACATACGTACGTACGTACGTACGTACGCACGCACGCACGCACGTACGTACGTACATACATACATACATACATACATATATACATACATACACACACATACGTACATACATACATACATACATACATACATACATACATACATACATACATACATACATACATACATACATACATACATACATACAATTGAAAAATTTGAATAAGAAACAAAGGTTTGAAAGGCGGATGAGCGATTTTTATTTTATTTGGAATGTAAAATAGCACGACTTAGACCTACCATGTATGATTATCGATATTTCGTCTGTATTCTGAAGTTTAATTCCGTCCATAATTTTTTCTGTCAATGACAGGGGGAACTTTCAGTCCAGTTATTCATTGATGGTCGGTCCGTAGTGTATATGTCTGGACTGGTACCCTTCAGTGAGAACACACAGTTTACCATTCTTGTGAGGAATTCAAACGGTAACGTGGCAAGTTTTGATGACGTGTTCAATCCACCATCCACAACAGCTTCATTCAGAAACATCAGGTAGGCAGATGTAATGCACCAGTACATTGATATGGGAAAAGTCTATGAGTCTATTTCTCAAATTAATGATCAAAAATACTACATTATATATGTATACTAGGTACGGTTCATCGATGGAGCTCGAGGCTCGTGGTACTCACGGTTTTGTTATAGGTCACGATCTCCCTAAAAGCATTGTTAAAAAGCGATTCAAGATGTATCTGAAAGGGGTACATTGGCAGATAGACTGTACAACTTTACAGACTCAGCGATGTTAATCTTTAAACGCAGGAAGCTTTTCCAAGAAAAGAATTTTTTCTATGAAATTATTTCATTACATACCTGTTGTGTTTCGAAATGTTATGATATTCCGAAGCGTTTTGAAATATTTATCAGCGAAATGACACTGTACAGTCCTCATGAGAGCATGTATTTACAGACTGCTATCCTTAAACTTACCTCGATCTTTCATCACCGTGTTTAGATTTCCACCGTCATCAGACGCCCTGTGCAGATTTGGTGAACCTTTCCGTAGTGGTGACAACCCAATCATAGCCTTCTATGCAGGCATTGGATCAGGAAAACTGATGGATGATGTTGTACCGTTCTTTGAGGTTCGTACTGATACCTTAAGAGTCCTTTCGAAAGAAATTAAATGAAAACGAAAATTGAATAGTGAAAATAAGTATGTCTTTGCCCATTGACCCTGTAACACACGGAAACCAAAACGTGAATATGGAACCTGACTTGCAGCGATTCTCAGAATGCTAGTTAATGTTGAACTTGCCCATTCTGCATTATTAAAATCTAGTCCAAGTTATCACCGGTGACCTTTCTGTTATAGTAATTAATAAAATGAGTCTTTCAACGTAATAACTTTTTCAAATTTTTCTTTCTATATACGAGATATGAAGCGTTTCGTCTCAATACGTTGCAAGTAGTCACGTGGAAGCACCATGAAAGTCCACGCCACAGATTTAAAAGACATGTTGTCAACCATTGTTTACCTTACCCATCATCGTCACTTATCCTTCACCTTGCAGGTCAGCCGTCCGTGCATACCCTGCAATAGTCCGTGCGTCAGTGGTACTTGTGATAAACAATGCTCAACCACTGAAGCGAAGCGACACCTCGTCAGAATTGACAACATTGAGTTAAGTACCAACAGAACTGTTGAAGAGGATGGTCAGCTTCAGGTTGTACCTGCTGTATACTACATAACCATCAAAGCTGTCACAGGTATAGATAGCTAGCTTTTAATGCACTATCTTAACTTTACATTTATCTGTGAGTAGCTTATAGTTGATAACCTACACACAATCTCTATAAATATTTGTTTACTGTACAGCATATTTCTCAGTTTGTAAATGCAATATTTAACCCGCTAGCACACTTACATGTACTTTGCGTTTTTTTCTCTCCCTGGTGCAGTGAAAAACACAAAAGACTTGCTGTTCTGTTGTTTTATTCAATTTGAAGTCAAAATCAGACGAACAGTATAAGATAACCCTACACTTTCGCTATGACAGGTTCTGGGCGGTACGTGATAGCGTCCTCTGATGGTGTGTACGTTGATGATACTCCACCGATCTTTGACTATCTCTATCATGTGGATAAAGCGTGGTCAGAAGATGAACCCGTGACCTTCCAAGGCAGTAACTCAACCATTGCAGTACGATGGAGTGCGTATGACATTGGAAGTCAGGTAAATATATGGGAAGCTATCAACTTGAAGAAATGTAAGCGCTGTCATCCAGTAGTCCTGTAGTGAATACGTAGTTTAACACCAGACCAACATGAGATACAATTACTTACGCATATTCCGGCTCGAGCACGGTCTTTCGTAAGTCCATCAAATTATGAGCATTGTCGTAAAAATCTTTCTTTTTAACACTATTCTATCTCGTTTTATAGGTATACGAATTCAAATGGGCTATCGGCACGACCCCTAACGGCACAGACATACAGGATTTTGTTTCAGTCGGACTGGACAACTTTGTTTATAACGAAGAGCTTGAGGGAGCGCTTGAAGATAGGAAGACGTACTATGTAACTGTTCGTGCCACCAACAACGCCGGCTTGAGAACGGTTGCAATTACCTCTGGTAAGTTTTGTTTGTTTGCTTGTTTGTTTTCAAAGTGATGTTTCATCTTGTGTGTAAGGCAAAAAATACATGTAAACGGTGCTAAGCGTCATATGTGGATTATTATGAATAGGCTATTTTCAATGGAGCTTTATCGAGAAACTGGTAGCACTGGGAAATACGATAATATGTCTTTTCTGCGACTTCGTAATTTAGTCCGAATCGTTAGACTTTCTTCGGTTAAACACATTGTTATGATACCAACGTTGAAATAAATTCACGTGTTACGCGATTTCAATTTTAAATTAACAAAATATGCCTTTTCATATCGAATAATACTATATCACATTGATTTACTGCTGAGGTATGACATTCCTATATTATCACTCGTTTTCGTTAGGTGTTACCTTGATTCTGACACCACCAGACGTTTCCAATAGCAACATCACCATACGCTGTGGCAACCGCAGCATTGCGGCGTCTGATCTTTGCGGCGACCAGTCTGGGACAGGTCTGACCTGGGATGAAGTTGACGATGACTCAATCGAAGCCTACTGTAAATATTTTACTATATTATCATGTCAATAGCAAAAATTTGTCTTCGGTAATTTTCACTTTGGACAAGAATGAAACGTGTGTTTCCTGTAAACCGACGTACCCTGGTTCATACCCTCCGACCATGTTCTACACTCAAAGGGAAATCCCGCGATTTGGTAAACAAATCGAAATCAAGGGCGATTTCAAATATATCATGCAACCAAACATAATTACTGTCACGTGACTTGCCTGACGTAAACGTGCTCTTCGTAACAACTGAAAAGGCAAACCCGATGTCAAAAAGCTAGATCGAAATCTGACGCGCATAGACACATGCATTAGAGGACTCACTCAAATTTAATTTGTATGGAAAAATCATATTTCGTTCCGATGAGCCGTATCACCCAATGGCCCCTGATTAGACGTGAGCAACTATGCTTGTCGGAGAAGTATACTGTTTTCATTTTTGGGACAGTGTTATGACTTGAAAACGGATATCATCGAGCAAAAAGACGAGGGTTGTGATGGCCAGCCATGATGTTCAGGAATTATAGTGTGTTTTACAAGTAGATCGTTTAAAAGAGAAAAGTAGTATTAAGGCATTAAAGATTCCAAAGGCTTTGGTGAAAACAACTATCATAGTGTTCACACGCTATAGTTTGACTAAGGTTTGTGGATTTATAGTGAAATAATAAAAGTAACCAAGTCAAATTTACATTTTCAAGTTGTTAAGCCGCATCGCCTTCCGAAACGTACGTCGACCGTGTACACACGTGCAGTCCGTTTCTGAATATATCAAAATTTACAGATAAACTTGCGTCATATATTTTCCACTGAAATCTTGTTTAATATTTTATTGTTTTGGCTTGAGATACATAATAACATTGTCCACATCATGATTACTTGTTCGTAGATTTTTCAATCGGCAGTAGTGAAGATACCGACGACGTGTTCCCAATGTTTCAAGTTGGCTACAACGAATCAGGCACCGTGGAAATCATGAATGGGGCAATTCACATCGGCGGTGAAAAGATTGCAAATATTTCAGATGTCAGAACTTTGTCTGATGGTTCACAGAGAGATGAGTCGCCTGATGACGCTGTGTATAAGAGTCGTTTTCATATGGAGCCGGGAAGGTAGGTACATTGTGAAAAATTCAATATCGATGTCAAGATCTTACCTAGTCGTACAAAAGAAAACCCTCTTGCCTAATCCTAACGCGTCAATAGGAATCTGAATCTGGAGTTTTAATTGTAAAAGCCGCAAGTTTTTATTGCTTGTCTTTTCAGAACCTTGGTGTCAAAGATCACAGTTTGTAATAAAGGTCACTTGTGTAAGAAGATGGCGGTATCGAAGACGACGATTACAAGTAAGAAAAACATTACACTTATAAAGTAATTTTTAGGGTTATATATATTGCTTGAAACTGTTGTGTTGACTTCGTGATAACATTTATGTCCTCTATAAAATGTAATACCTAGGAAATGTGATTCAGTCTTGAAACCTGACGGATACCCACACAGAGGATGCTCTGAATCGGACGCTTTGATAACAGTATTATTTACAGTAACAATAAAATTAAGAATCTGACATTGACAACTTTACCACATACTGTAGACACTGGTGGTCAATCAAAAAGACCAACTACACGATCATGATCAACAATCCACTTTTCAAATGTGTTGATATTCCACATGCATAGTGTTCCGTCAATATTTTGTTGTTATTTTTTTATGTGGATTGAGTATCAGTGGAATATTTAAGTACTTTTGCACAGAGTGTAAGACGGTATTGCTAAATTGAGCATATATGCATTGATAATGACCCGGGCTGATTTAGTATTTACTACTAGTGCCGGGTACTAGTAGTTCAAAGGCGCTCCATTCGACAATAGTACATTGAAAATTGATATTTGCTAAATAATTAATGTATAACTAGGAAATGGTGATCTCATCGGGAAACCAGGCAACGATTCACGAATTGAGATGACATTAGTCAGCCATGAAGCCGGACCTCACAGCGACGTTTCTATTAACGTTTTGTCGGAGACCCAACCAGGTATTGTAGACATCATTGTTCATATATCCCCACCAGTGTATCCTTTTCACCCTGGAGTGATAACGCTCGAATCAGTAGAAATGCATAAACGGGAAAAAAGTGTCCCTGACCACACAAAGTGAGAAATTCAACACTTAATGATTTTAGCGATATTTGATGATTCTATGCCCCTTTTCCCAGGATTCGTGTGTGCTAAATTGGTCCGCAGAATGTCAGCGAGTATTTCTAACACAGTCACTTAAGATCGTCTTACAAATGACAGTTTATTCTTATCTATCTATTCACAGGAGAGGACACAGTA
>LD345971.1:21446-45724 GCA_001465055.1 Ptychodera flava
CTATGTTTTCTCATTATTTTTTACCACATTTCAACACCAAATACAGTTTACCATTTCAAATGCTTACTGAATCACCGCATTATCTTAAACATATGGCCATGTCCCTGAAGCTACTATATAGACATGGATACAAAATTAAGTATTTCCTGACTGTATGAAATCATCTCACTAAGGTCATTCTAGGGACCTGTTAGTCAAATACTAAAGCTGTCTTACCAGCGGTTTTGAAAAAAACAAGTGACCCAATAGTCGACAGAGCTCTGCTGTGTTATGTAGAGAGCAACTTTTCGTGACATATGTATTGATGAAGAAGGTTGAGATCTTTGATAGCTCATTTCAGGATGGCCTGACCTAAAATAGCAAAATTAGCTGCAAAAATACAAAATCGATGATTTCATCACAATTATGTATAAACATGTATACCAAATATCAAAGCTATCACATGACTAACTTTTGAGAAACAAATATTTTGACCAAAAACGGCAAAAATTGACCCAAAAATACAAAAATTGAAGATTTCATCAAATTTCACTATATCACACTAAGAGAACCCCTAGGAACCTGTATACCAAATATCAAAGGCATCAGACAAGTAGTTTTTGAGAAACACATTTTTTGACCAAAAATGGCAAAAATTGCACCAAAAATACAAAATTGCAGATTTCATCATATATTCTATATATCATATTTCGTTTATCTGTAGGAACCTGTATACCAAATATCAAAGCTGTCAGAAGAGTGGTTTTGATGAAATAAATTTTTGACCAAAAATGACAAAAAAATTCCTTAAAAATACAGATTTGCATATTTCATCACAATTTGAACAAATCCAAGTTGGGTTATCCCTAGGGACCTGTATACCAAATATCAAAGCTGTCTGACCAGCGGTTATGAAGAAGAAGATTTTTCACCAAAAACGCCTTTTTTGGCGCTAATTTGCATATTTTCAACAATATCAAAAAATCAAAAAGCACAATCATTACAGGTCAGCCAAAAGTACTTACATGCAAATTTTTCATGTAATCTGCTCAGTGGTTATTGAGTTTTTCAATTTTGACTGTTTTTACATTTTTTTCATTTAATTTGCATATTTTTGGCAATGACAACTTCATTTGAACAAAATCTCATCTACAGCCCATCATCCATGTACACACCGAATATCAAGATGAAATGTGCAGCGGTTGTGGAGTTTTTGATGTTGACGGACAGACATACAGACATACAGACATACAGACAATTCCCTAGCCTATAAGAATAGCTTCCATTGCCATATATACATATGGCTATGGGAGCTAAAAAATAGATGGTTATACACACAACGTGCAGCACTGCTACTGCTATATTTATCAGATCAACATCTGTAGCAAGTTTCATCAAATTTGATGATGTAATTTTGGAGTAATATCACTAATAACAGCGACTTTGACATTTGTGTGCGTGCCTTTCTATGATGTAATTTCTATTCAATCGACCTTGACAAACATCTGAATTACCAGCAGGCAACATTGTTGACAGCTGTACCTGCCGAATCCGATGACTGCTGAATCGGATGTGCTAACAAAAGTGACATTTTTACAGAAGTTGAGATTTCAACAAAAGGAATGACCAGGCAGATTTGACTTGCATTCGTGAATGGTTTTATCATCATGTGGCACTGTAGAGAGAAAATACCACAATATTTTTTATGATGAAAGTGTCGTTAGCTTCCCATTTCTCTCCTAATTAAATGTTGATCACCATTGACAGCTGGGGCAACGTTGTCGGCAGCCTGATCTGCCGATAAAGGTGCTGCCAAGAAAGGTGACACTAATGACGGAGTGTTCATCTCAGATTTTGAAGTTTACCTTTTACACAAGGCAACTCGCTGAGCATCTCGACGAGTAACACGACAGACAACACACAGTCAGGTGACACGACTGGAACAGTCAAATGAGGCAACTCATTCGGTAATTTGTCACTAGTTTCCTTTCAAAAGCTGGTACGGTGCATGATTGAAGAGCAGACCATGTTTTGTGGCAGCTAGTCCATATTATCATATCGTTCTGCAGGCAGTGGCAACTGCACTACTACTCGACCACAAAAAAATAGCACCAATGACACGGGACATTATAAGCGACCATCCAGTATTATCAACATTTATCAATAACCCCATGCACTGTGAATTGGACAGAACACCGAGTCAATGTGCGATTTTAAGCCCATTTTTGTGAGAAAAGGGGCATGTGTATATATATAGAAAAGCAGAATAGTAAATGGTTTGTTGAGTGACAATCATGTATGCATCTCTTGAAAAATTTGGGGGTTATAACGTATAACAGTTGTGTATGAATAATGAGGTTAGAATTAGTAGCAAAATTAAGTTGACAGTAATTAAGATAACAAGATTATAGGCCTAAACTAAGCTAATTAGGAAACCTGAATGAAATAAAGGTTGAAAGTAGTAATTGAAGCTAAGATAGGAATAAACTGAAATTACTGCTAAAAGTTTGGTAGAAGGCCTGTTAAACACAGGAATTGGTCCATACCATGGTGGTGATATCATTTGCTCACATGGGTCCGTTACTACTTGCTAACCCAGTGTGTGATGTATCCATTACATCATTTGAGTAAAGTGGGTTGCAACTTAAAAATTTGGCGCACCAATCACAGCGCGCATGTCACATGTTACAAACACAGACGAGATCAAGATGGCACCAGCCAACTGCCTAATCACTATGACAGTAGGTTCACACAGTTACTTCTTGCCTGAAAAATCCATACATGATACTTCATCTGCTTCAAAAATGTTCATATCATGTGCTTTTCAATTGAGTTTGAAAGACTCGTCGCCAAAACATAAGCGTGAGCAACATTTTAGTCACCCACATGGGTAAGCAGAGCCGATCGACATACCCAACGTTAAGTGTGGGGTGACTGGAATATTGCTCACAAAATTTGAAGCTTTTATCAAGGTTTTGCAATATGTACTTAAAACTCAGCTGAAAATCACACGACATGAGCATTTTTGAAGCAGTCTCATGAAGTACAAGTATGAATTTGATAATGAAAGGGAAAGATTGACTGTAATGTGATAAATGAACTTGCTGACTTTCACATTGATATTGAATGCGGGAGATGACATGGCATCGTCCGCATAGCGATTTGGGAGTTTGTTGGCATAGACACACGTCTAAGGGCTGTGTACGCGCATTGGCGCAGAGCGGTCAACAAGTTACTGAGAGATTGATGAGCTCATCGTCTTCGAGTCTTACCAATGTATGTTGCTGACAAGGAAACATGACATAATTGGGCAACTTGTTCCTGCAAATGCTATCGAGTAGGAATACCACTATGCACTATTAAGACTGCATGGTTTCAATCTGATGTTTGGATTGGTACGGTAAGGCAAAGTGATTGTTGCCACTTCCAGTCATACTTGTTACAAAGACGTCAGCTTAACTGCTTTCTTTTGACTGTCAATCAAACTCTTACATGTAACAGATAAGACGCTCATGATGTGTCAATCTCCAAGGTCACTCATGGATGTTGCGTGGGCATCGGAGCTGAAGTATATGTTCTAAGCAATTATGTGATAGGCTTCTCACAGGTCACATACAACCGCATGGCAGCACTTTTAATCAAACGATCTCACGACTCCAGGTGTCCTGGCAAGAGACCTTTGCATGCGAAGATGTGGTGGTGGAAACATAAAATTGCGTGCCACCCTTATTACAAAAGGTCTTTAAATAAGTCAGTTTAATTGACAGCATCTTACTATACTAAACATTTTTGCATCCTATTATAGCACTGCCATAATTTTCCATAAAATTTGATGCAGTGCTTCTAGACATTCAACCTAAAGCCACAAATTCATTATATATGCAAATTAGCAATTGATTTAAACGATACTGCTAAATGTTAAAGCATTCTATTACAGCACTGTGAGATCAACATCTGTACGAAGTTCATGAAATTTGGTGTTATATTTCTGGACATATCAAACTATTAAGAAAGTTCATTAAATATGTGAATTAAAAATTAACTTGCATGACACTGAGAAATGTTTTTATTCACCGTTAAAGCAACGTGAGCTTATCATCTGTACCAAGTTTCATGAATTTTGGTGAAGTATTTCTTGACATATCAGCCTAATCACGAAAATTAATATAATATGCAAATCAGCAATTAATTGACATGCCTTTGCATACTATTACAATACGATGACATCTTTACTAAGTTTCATCAAATTTGCTGCAGCATTTCTTAACATACCAAACTATATATGAAGAAAGTTCATCAAATATACAAATTAACAACCAACAATAACATGATACTGTAATATATCTCCTATTTAAACTCCTCAAATAATTTTTGTTCCCTGTAATTTCCTGTGTGAACTCAGGTACACACACTGTAGCTAGCTTGATGACTAACCTAAAACCAGATATGAACTGAAAATGCTCACCTGTTTCATTATATATTGCAGTTGTGTGTAAATTTAAACTTTTGCCAAATGTTTACAACTTCATTGAAGACTTATGATCAACATCGTGAATAATGTTCACCAAAGATTAATTCTAATGGTCAGTAAGTATGTAAATATGTAATAAGCTGAAATAAAAATACTAATTAAAATTTCTTTGACTATTGTCATTGTATCATCACTTAATATAGCAAGTGTAATTGCCTTTGGGCAAGTCCCTCAAGCTGTATGCCAAACTGTGAAACCTCATTACATAATTATGCAAATAATAAATTAGCTGACATGAATGTGCAAACTGGCTTTCAATATTGTTTTAACCTGGTATCATCAATGTATATAGCATATTTTGCCAACATTGATCAAGTAAATCCCACTATATATCCCTCATTAGGAAAGTTCATTAAATATGCAAATTGGGAAATTGGGAAATAAAATGCTTAATGACTTTGAGTAATGTTATATTGAAGTATGTCCTTAATATACATACCAAGTTTCGTCAACTTTTGTCAAGTCAATCAAGATATACATCATTAAAGAGGAAATCAGGAATTGGTTGAAGTAAAAATGCTTATCATATACCTCGAGCCACCTTTTTCTAACGCTATGGGAAAAGACGCCCTCACATTTGTGTAATAAGTTGCCGTATAACACCCAAGCACACTTTGCCCAAATATTGGCAAACGTGTGCATTTCAGAACTAGCTTTATTCTTGTTACTCATATGCGCGTTGGTACCAGCAAACGTTCCATTTGTTAACAAAGCAAGCGCGAGATTTGAACGTCTCCTCTGTTCTGATTGTATGGGCGACAATGAAGTTAGCGAAATCGGTTACTTCTCAGGTACTTCTCAGGGTGCAATCATGCGACAGACATGCTAAGCCTAGCTGTCACCCGTCACCAAGCTTCAAGTGTACGGTTATTTCATTGCAAAATCCTCATAAAATTAAAGGCACAATATTTCTTTCAATCAAGCTTTTTACTGATGATCGCATCTCCCTGCTGGGGCAATGACATTTGTGATAAGTAACACCATGCCATTCTTCTTACACCTCGATTTACGTCTCATTCTTCATTGGCATGCATACATTGCTCTATAAGTTCTAAAGGTAAACAAATGACATCATTATTATAGCAATACGTGATGTGATACGGCCATCGCTTTCCCGAAAAATTTACAAAAAAAAACAATAAATGTTTGACATTGTAAGGATTTCTTTCTCAAAATCTTTGCACAATATTTTTAACTACATATTTATCATTCCATGTGGTATATGATAAAACCTTTCATATTGGCCCTTGCATACTTGGGCCCTTCCACCGTAGAACCTCGGTCCACAAAAACCGTATCAGGGCCGTAAAGATTATTTATGACTTTCAATAATGTTATATCATATTATATTACCATGCCCTGTCCATTGCATTTTAACTGGTCGAGCTGAACCACGTGATTGCCCACAAATACACAGTAATGTATTGTTTTCATGCCCGTGAATATGAATAATATTGTTAACACAGTAACTTTACGGCTAAAACAAAAATTGTGATTTGTACAAAGGTCATAAATAACCACAAAATAAAATGGAGCACTTGTGGGCCAAGTCTAGACATTTTTTTTCAAAAAAATATTCAGATTTGCAAAATTTTTGCAGCACTACTCACTAACAGGTTCTGGGCCCCTTTGTCGTTCGCACGGGAAATTTTCATAAATTTTGACGGTTTTTCGACGGTTGATAATATAATTGATGGTTGATAATATAATTGAACTAACAGACTCCACGCTGACCATTAATGTTTATTTATGGGCGTGGGCGAGAGGAATGAAGCCAAATTAATGGGCTCGGCATGCCTAGCCCATTAATTTTTGGCTTTCCTCTCGCCCTTGCCCATAAATAAATGTTAATGGTCGGCGCCGTCCGTTATTTCTATAGTATCTGTAGCGCAAACAAATTCCTTAAGAGTCAAAATTATTTGTCTGCAACTACTATAGAAATAACGGACGACACGCTGACCATTAACCTTTATTTCTGGGCAAGGGCGAGAGGAAAGCCAAAAATTAACGGGCGAAAATCCGTCAAAATTTACGAAAATTTTCCGTGCAAACGACAACGAGGCCCCAGAACCTGTCAGTAAGTAGTGCGCATACTGCAAAAATGTTGAAAATCTGGAGATTTTTTTGAAAAAAGCATCTAAACTTGGCCCACAAGTGCTCCATTTTAATTTGTGGTTATTTATCATCTTTGTACAAATCACAATTTTTGTTTTAGTCGTAAAGTTACTGTGTCTACGATATTATTCATATTCACGGGTATGAAAACAAACCATTACTGAGTATTTTTGGGCAGTCACGTGGTTCATCTCGACCAATTAAAACGCAATGGACAAGGCATGGTAATATAATTTGCAATAGTCGTCTACAGCTGATATTCCGTAATGCATGCCCTCTTTAAATAAGACAAACAAGTATCCGATCTAAGTTTCACGTGGTTTATTCAAATATAAGCATGTCTTCCAGACTGAGAACAACAAATTCTCTGCGAAGAATACTGTACTAAGAATGTTGAGAACGTTAAGAACGTTTGGGAATGATTAACTGAAAACAAATCAAACAAAGGGATACAGGAAGTGAGAAATAAGCTACGTTCACACTATGACACAGGAAGTAAATACTCTTTATGACACACAAAGTAAATACACTACAGGAAGTAGCTAATAGGAAGTAGTACCCCCTCTAAGATGACTCAGGGGTCAAAGGTCATAATAGGTGGGATGGTCACGTGACCCACCTCAGTAAACGCCCTCTAACGGTGACTGAACGTTTACTTTTGTTGACAAAATCTCATTTGCATAAAAGCAGCCTTGACTGAACGAGTGAACAATTTAGCTGCTTTAAAAACAATCACTAACTCAAAGTTGCATAAGAATACAATCACCAAAATCTACTTTAACTGTAAGGTCTCAAAAAGATGTACTATAAACGTAACCAGTCCATTGAATGTGTCCATTATAATGTTCATTGTTCGCATACTTCAATGAGTCCTTCGCCCTTTGTTAGGCGCATGTGCTAATAGTCTCACAATGGAACAAGGCTATTCAAAGTTCCTTCAAGAATGTCTGCTTAAGTCACAAAAGAATCAACTGAAGTGGCTTACCGATTTTATGTTGGGCTGTATAGGACTATCGCATCAACAGATTCAAAGCTGTTCCATCAAAATAGTCTTTACAAGCAATCTTGGCGAGAACTATAGCCAGTTGCCTTCAGAGACATGTCGACTCTCCGAACGTCTAACTTACAGTGGCTAAAAGCGCACTTGGAATGGGTACATGTGCGCATTGCATAATACAAAAGGTAAACATTGAAGGCGGAAATGAAGTGATGACTCATTTCACATGACTTTGAATTTGAACTATGGCCAAATAAGGGATGTTGATTTTGACCGTAACATTCCGGTCCCCTAATTGTGTAGATGTGACACGGAACAATTATAAATCCAATATTCTAAACTGGTCAAAATCCAATCTAACTAAACAAACATGAATAATATACTGTTCATATATCACTAATAAAAAGATAATAAAGCTCTTAGCTGTTCTTGCGTCCTTCAGACGAATCTTCGATGGCGTCGGCCTCCAGGAGCACACACAACTTATCCACCAGACGTTGTAGAGTAGTCACTCTAGTCTTGACTTCTGCAAACCTGACGAGTCCCTTCTTATCTTTCATCACTTTGGTGATTCTGCCCATCGACCATGAGTTCCTCGGCGCTGTGTTGTCGACGATCAACACCATGTCTCCAATGTTGAGGTTTCTTCTGATCTCAAGCCACTTCTGTCTCTCTTGTAGCAATGGGAGATATTCTTTCATCCATCTCTTCCAAAATATATCTGCCAGGTACTGCATTTGTCTCCATCGACGGCGTACGTAGTTGTCATTCTTCTGAAACAAGCAGGGTGGCAGGGCCTGTTTTGGCTTCAGCATCAACAGGTGGTTGGGTGTTAATGCCTCTAGATCATTCGAATCTTCTGACAGCCTGGTGATTGGTCGGCTGTTAATTATGGCTTCCACTTCACAGAACAGTGTTCGGAGTGCTTCATCTGACATGCGAAGTGGTTGTTCTTTGAGCAAGGAAAAAATGATTTTCCTTATGGTTCTGATGAGACGCTCCCATACTCCTCCAAAGTGGGAACCTGCTGGGGGGGGGGGGTGAATTCCCATTTGATGTCTTGTTGGTGGAGCATCTAAGCTATCTTCTCTTGGTGCCATCTCCTGATACTCTCCTTCAGCTCTTTGTCGGCCACGACGAAGTTAGTCCCATTGTCTGATCTGATGGACCTAACTTATCCTCTTTGTGCTATGAATCTTCTGATGGCGTTGATGCACGAATCTGTGTCTAATGAGCAGGCTACTTCAAAAAGTACCGCATGAGTTGCCATACATGTGAAGATCACTCCATACCTCTTCTCAGTGACATGGCCACGTTTAACCTCCATTGGTCCGAAGTAATCTACACCTGTGCGAGTGAATGGTGGCTCTTCGGGGGTGATGCGGTCCTTAGGTAGGTCTGACATCTTCTTCTCACAAACTTTCGCTCTATATTTTCTACAGATGACACATTTGGTTACAAGGTTGCAGATTGCTGTAGGCGCCCATAGAATCCAATATTTCTCTTTTAGCTTCGCCAGCATCGAGTTTCTTCCAAGATGTCCAACTTCTTTGTGGGTTTCTTGGAGTATGATTGTTGACACTGGTGAGTCTTTAGGCAGCACTATCGGGTGCTTGCTGTCTGGTGACACTGAGGCACGTTCCAGGTGTCCGCCAACTCGTATTTTTCCTTTATCCAAAATTGGGTCCAGCTTATATAATGGGCTGTATCTCCTGACTTGCTTCTTTTGCTGTAGGAGTGCCATTTCGTCTGGAAATGCTTTCGCTGCACATACTTCATGATGGCATCTTCTGCCCTTTGCAGATTCTCTAGTGAAACAGGTGGGATTGTTGTTTCAAAGCTCTTCTGGCTGGTATCTGCGTTGGTGTCTTCATCGCCTTGTTTTCTTTTGCGGCATTTATCTTGAAGGTTTTTCCTTGCTAGCAGGAACCATCCAACTATCTTCTTTAGTAAATTTCATCATGCTGGAGTTGCGTAGTAAGATCTTCTCAACCCAAAACTCTTGCTCTACTACGGTGCTGTACACGGATGCTTCCCGCTTGACTTCTGGGTCTTTATTACATAGCGCTCTGGAGATGTCCTGTTGTGTAGGCCATTCGCTTTCTCGTTTCCACAGGAAATCTGGTCCTCGCAGCCATCTTTTGTTTTGCAGGAGCTTGTCTACCGTCAGTCCCCTAGATGCGTCGTCTGCTACTTACAAAAAACCCTAGAGGGCAGAACTGAATCCTGTCACACAGGGCGTCAGTAGGGTACCAGTAGGGCAAGGCTTGCCCTATAGGGCAACCCTATCCATACCCTATAGGGCAATATTATACCCTGTAGGGCACTTACCCATGCCCTATAGGGCAATATTATACTCTGTAGGGTACTTAACCACGCACTATAGGGCACTTTTATTGCCTATAGGGCATTTACCCATGCCCTATAGGGCAAGATTATACCCTGTAGGGCACTTACCCATGCCCTATACGGCAATATTATACCCTGTAGGGCACTTACCCATGCCCTATAGGGCACTTTTTTTCCCTATAGGGCATTTACCCATGCCCTATAGGGCCCCTAAACATACTTTATGGAAGATGATGTTTTGCCGTGTTGGCCACTGGAACATGAAGCATGCAGCAGTATTTTACACAATGGGCCCCCTACACTCTCCCTGTGTAGCGCAATTACTTGACCTATAGAGCAATATTATGCCCTACAAGGCACATACAAGTGACATAATTATACATACTGTTCGCAAAAAAAGTATAGAAAGCAGTCAGTAACATATCATACACTTCTTTTTAATCTACACGCACAAAACTAGACTAAGTTTTAACATTCATTCTTTCTTTCCTGTTTCTCCACCATCTTTGCCATGATGAAGCTGTATTCTATACTTTTGAAGTCCTCTATAAGATGCTCCTTAAAGGCGCCCTTCTCAATCCCAGGTTCTCTCATTAGCAAATGTGTCAATAGCTCATTAACAGTTTGTCATTCTTTGTTTTCCATTGAATATTTTATCAATTACATAATATTTATATTAGATAAATCTGATAATTGAGTGGGGGCTTTAAGCCCAGAATGCATTTGGGGCTCCAAATGCATTGTGGGGCTCCAATGCATCATGGGTAGGCATCATCAAAACAATATGGCCGCAGTGAAAAGACACAAGGCAGTTCCAGCCCTAAAAAATGACTGTGTAGCAGCATAACCAGGTGTTTGACAGCTTTTATTCTCTGAATTATGGCAAGGTTAGGTAGGATAGATTATCATATGTCAATGTTTTGCTTTGGAAGACTGAAAAGTTACATATACAGTCACAGTGATCCTTTGTCTACATGCCTGTTCAGTGTAGACACTGTGTAACTTGTACATGTAGCTTGTTGACCATGGTATTTCAATCCATACACACAATATAAACAGGAGTGCAGTTTAAAGGCAAGGTAGTTGTGTAGTTAGGGATATAATTTTATATACAAATTATCAACAATGCATTGATATTTACGTGAGACCATGGCGGTAAAAGAAATACCTCCAAGGTGAGACAAAGAACCTATGAAACAAAGGGTTTTGACTGTGTTACATAACAGAACAGGACTGGACATGGATATCTAAGTAAATTTTTGCTCACATACTGCTATCATGAAGCCTGAATTCTTTCTATGCTGGTGACTAGACCTCGTTTGACTATTGAATTGCTAAAATTATGGTACTGAAAATTGAATGCTTTGTGTCATCAGTTTGGATACTTGACAATGCAGCATCTACTGAACCTCTAACACCTCACCTCTAACAAAAGTCAAGATATGAGTTTTACCCAATGAAATAGCGAGTCAAAAAATGGCTGAAAGGTAGATCTTAATTTCAATGTGAAGTATACTTGTGCAGTTTTAGTCAATTTGAATTGTTACATACAGCTTTGCATAATATTTTGTGTATCTCAATAACTTGTCATTTTTTTACTTTAGAAATAAAGTTTCTTTATGTAAAGATGCTAGGTCTTGTATTCAGTGTTATTTAAAGACATTTTCAGGTTTGTTAATAGTTTTCCTTCAAGAATACTAGTGTCCATTAGGGTGGCTCTACAGGGAAGACTGCTGGTGTCTTTTAGGGCCGCCCTATATGGACCCTGCTGGTGTCTTATAGGGACCCCCTCCGGTGCCCTATAGGACAGCCCTATAGGGACCCCTCTGGTGCAATGTAGGGATCCCTCTCGTGCCCTATAGGGCGGCCCTATAGGGACCCCTTTAGTGCCCTATAGAGGGGCCCCTATAGGGACCCTTCTAGTGCCCTATAGGGTGGCCCTAAAGGGACCCTTCTAGTGCCCTACAGTCCTATAGGGACCCCTCTAGTGCCCTATACGGTAGCCCTATAGGGACCCTTCTAGTGCCCTATAGGGTGGCCCTATAGAGACCCCTCTTGTGCCCTATAGGGCGGCCCTATAGGAAACACTGCCAAAATACTATAAGACTGCCCTATAGGGCAGTCCTATATGATTTCCCAATAGGGTCCAATAGGGTTTTTTGTAAGTGCTGGGTTGGATTTTGAGTCGACGTACTTCCACTGTTTACTATCTGAACCTCCACGTATAATGTTAATCCGGTTGGCTACGAAGGTGTGGGATCGAGAGGTTTCATTGGCGCAGTACTTTATCACTGATGTGCTGTCTGTCCAGAAGTATACCTTGTCGTTTTTAATGTTGAGTTCTTCCTCCAACATTCTATTCATTCTCACGGCAACTGTAGCTGCTGTCAGTTCCAGGCGTGGGATGGTAATTTTCTTCAGTGGTGCAACCCTTGCTTTTCCCATAGGGAAGGCGCAGTGAATTCTTCCGTTTTCGTTTATGAGTCTAATATGCGATGTGACACCGTATCCATATTCACTGGCATCAGAAAAGTGATGTATTTCACGTACCTTGACTTAGCCAAAGTCTGCTGGTTTGTAGCACCTCTGAGTTGATACGTTTTCTAATTTTGCAACTGAGAGCCATCTTAGCCATTTCTTCCGATCGTCTTCGTTGATCTTTGTATCCCAGCCAATACCTCTACGATACAAGTCTTGAAGTAGTATTCTTGCAGCTCCTTCCACACTTCAAACTTCAGTTTGATTGTGAATAAGTCTGCCATACCAGCGATGAGCGCTTGTACTTCACTGGACTTTTTGGTTAGTGAACTTGCCGTTTTCTCTAAGAAGCTAGCTTTAGTAGCTAACATATTTTCAAGTCCTTTATTCAACGGTGTTCTGACACGGCTGCTATGCCCGAGCTCTTGCAATTCCTTTTCCAATGACGAAGCTATTAATTTCTGTTCTTCCTCCTCCATGGTTTGACTTAGGTGAATATCACAAGTCCAATATAAAATCGTTAATGAGAAATGTAGCGCACAAACAAATTCCTTAAGACAAAAAATTATTTGTCTCCAACTACTTTGCAATAGTCGTCTACAGCTGATATTCCATAATGTGTTCCCTCTTAAATAAGACGAAGCAAGTATCCGATCTAAGTTTCACGTGGTTTATACGAATATAAGCATGTCTTCAAGACTGAGAACAACAAATTCTTTGCGAAGAATGTTGTACTAAGAATGATGAGAACGTTGAGAATGTTTGGGAATGTTTGGGAACGATAAACTGAAAACAAATCAAACAAAGGGATACAGGAAGTGAGAACTAAGCTACGTTCACACTATGACACAGGAAGTAAATACTCTTTATGACACACAAAGTAAATACACTACAGGAAGTAGTTAACAGGAAGTAGTACCCCCTCTAAGATGACTCAGGGGTCAAAGGTCATAATAGGTGGGATGGTCACATGACCCACCTCAGTAAACGCCCTCTAACGGTGACTGAACGTTTACTTTTGTTGACAAAATGTCATTTGCATAAATGCAGCCTTGACTGAACAAGTGAACTATTTAGCTGCTTTAAAAACAATCACTAACTCAAAGTTGCATAAGAATACAATCACTAAAATCTACTTAAACTGAAAGTCTCAAAAAGATGTACTAAAAATGTAATCAGTACGTTGAATGTGTCTATTATAATGTTCATTGTTCGCATACTTCAATGAGTCCTTGGCCCTTTGTTAGGCGCACATGCTAATAATCTCACAATGGAACAAGGCTATTCAATGATCCTTCGAGAATGTCTGCTTAAGTCACGAAAGAATCAACTGAAGTGGCTTACCGATTTTATATGGGGCTGTATAGGACTACCGCATCAACAGGTTCAAAGCTGTTCCATCAAAATGGTCTTTACAAGCAATCTTGGCGAGAACTATAGCCGGTTGCCTTCAGAGACATGTCCACTCACCGAAGGTCTAACTTACAGTGGCTAAAAGCACGCTTGGAATGGGTACATGTGCGCATTGCATAATACAAAAGGTAAACATTGAAGGCGGAAATGAAGTGATGACTCATTTCACATGACTTTGAATTTGAACTATGGCCAAATAAGGGGATGTTGATTTTGAACGTAACAGTATCTTCAATATACATACCAAGTTTCATCAATTTTGATCGTGTAAACTGCAGGTATATATACCTAATAAGGAAAATTCATTAAATATGCAAATTAGAAAATGGCTTGGGTGAAAATGCTTAATGACTTTCAATAATGTCATGTCATAGTATCTTCAATGTAAATATCAACTTTCATCAAAGTTGATCAAGTCGATTCCAGTATATATATCCCAATTTAGCAAAGTTCATTAAATATGCAAATAAGGAATTGGCTGAAGTAATTAAAGACTTAAACTTACGTTGAATCATAGAATCTTCAATATACATACAAAGTTTCATCAATTTTGATCAAGTCAATTCAGATATATATCCCTAATTAGAAAAGTTCATGAAATATGCAAATTAGCAATTATCTTTCACGTCACCTCTTAATACCTTTCATAGCTAATATATCTTGATGTGATCAACATTTGTAGCAAATCTCATCAAATTGTGTGCAGTCGTTCTCAATGTATATCCGTTTTTTTTCTAAAATCATTAATTATGCAAATGATCAAAAAGTCATCAAGCCACATCCACCAAAAACTTATCAGTTCTTGCCATTTGCAAACTGAATCTATGTACCAGATTTGATTCTGATTTGTTGAGCTGTTTTTGAGATATCGAGCACACAGACAGACAGACAGACAGGAGGTATGTAAGGGTGCCGGAAATCGACAAATGTGGGGCCGAAATGAGGGCCAGCACAATCAAAGTGCCAGCGAATGTGAGGGCTTGGAGTGAGGGCTCTCACAATCGAAGAGCAAGCGAATGTGAGGGCTTGAAGTGAGGGGCGCCATGAACCGATCAAATTCGGGCTCAGGCATATGAAAATTGAGAGTCAAAGTCGTTTTCAACGTTGAATAAAAACATACTATCTCCAGTACACAGACGCGACGCGGCATAGCTCTGTGGACTGTTGAACGACGCTGAGCGCGGAACGAGTGTACATGATGACCTGCGTACAGATCATGACCCGTTACATCACACCACGAGTGAGTGTGGTTTTTGCCAACAAATTTTCGAAGAAAGAAGAAACATTTTTGAAGAAATTTTAGAGTGGCTTGTTTACCATAGATGGTTATGGGTTCAAGGACTTACATGAGGAGACACCTTGGTCACCATGGAATTTTTTTTAAATTCTGCAACTTAACATAAAGATGGTTACTTTGCAGACCAGCAGATGGGAGTAAGGCAGAGATTTCTCAAATTCAGTTCTTTTGTCTTGTTCTAAGAAAACATAGACTAATTTTCTAGGGACTACGGTTAAAACATTAAGTGTCAGCAGTGTGATGTCGAACGAATCGAGAAGTGTTGTACGATCAACTTCAAAGTTTACTGCAATTGTTACTCAAAAATACGGGAGAAAGGCAAAGTAACAGATCGATGTCTTACAGTGATTTTCATGAAATTCTTTTCACGAACTCTGGACTGAATATCCTTAGGCTATCTCTTTGTTATTTTCAAGCGGACACAGTTATTATATGCCACTGTATAGCAGCACTTTCATATCCCGGCATTATATTGCTCACGAGACTGCTTTCCCTTGCCAATGTAAACTTGGCTCGGAACAACCATTATTTATTCAAATTCCCTAAATAATGCTCTCAGGTTTAGGTATTTCAATTGTTGCTTCTTGAACATGCAACGAACAAGAAAAACTGTACAGATGAACGATCCACGCTGCATTAGCCAACTTCTACGTTATGGGAGTTCGCTTCTCAGGTGCGAAATTCTCGCGTGCCACTAATTTCAATATAAGCTATCTGCTATATTTGGGTATAATGAATATTTACGAGGTTACTTTTACGGCATTTGAAGCCAAATGATAAACGCCAGCCAAGGATGAACGCCTGCCAATAACTCAGCTGCCGAGAAAAGCGGCAAGTCTACTCTGGGCAATGCATCATTGTGACTTTTGTATCTATCTTGTATTATAATACTTGCAAAGCAGACAGATTTTATATTTGCATATTTGTGAAAGAAAAATGACATCATTTACGCTAATTATCATCGAGTCAGGCATAGCTTTATTTACAGTGTTACTATAGCTATTGTTGCGCACACTATGACTTATCTTTCTTTCCTTTGGTTAAATACTGGTTTGTTTCATTACCGGATCAGATCCTGATTTGATCTTACACCTACTACAACAATTCTATCAATAAGCTTTTTGGATTAGTTGACGTTCATACCGGATGAATTGAGCACAACATTCATCGTCACCTGTTGCAATTTTTGTGACATCATGCCTTTCATTTCAGATCCCAATTCTCAGCCGCGGGCCATCCAGGTACTTGTGAATTCTTACATCATTTTTGTGTCACAGTGCCGTGGGAAGTTCTGATTTTTCAGCCACAAAAGCAATATTTAAAGTTTCAATATACATCAATGACATAACTTTTAGTTCTGCTTTTTCCACACAATTTCTGTATCGTTCGCTCCTTTGTATCCTCTGATCTCTCATTCACTTCGCTCGTATGCGTTTCATCTACTGACGTCAATCCGCGGTCGAGAATATTCTAACGTGGCTTAGCTTGACCGAGGCTGTGCTAGACCATGGACGTAAATACGTCCATGGCTAGAATTGCCTATACTTTGTAAGCATATAAATGTTGTAACAATAAGATAATAATTATTCAAAAAAGAATGAGCTCAGTAGAGTGCTCGTATGCATGAGTCGAGAGACACTTGAGATTTGAACGACTTGATCAGTCCTGTGTCACAGTGTCATCATGGCATTGATTTCGATAATCGCCCGGTGGGCTTGTCTCAAGTTTAAAAGCTTTACCTGAAAGTGTTTTCAGTCCGTTTCTAGGTCCCTTGACAGTGAATAATCTAATCATGGTGATGACTCCTGTTTCAAACATTTCTGCCTGTCGCATATAGCGTTTGATTTCACATTGTAAAGCACTTTGAATGTGCGATACCAGCCCAACCAGTCAGTCGCCGATTTTTAAAATCAGCCAGACATTATGTTCTTAAAGAAACTCAAGGATGTAAAGATTACAAAATGCCTCATTCATATTTTTACGATGATTGACAAATTTTTTTCGAAAGGGACGTCATGTACTTCAATAGCCGTTCGCTCATATCGTGAAGCTTTGATCGATGCTGTAGCTTACATGCATGCTCGTACACAGGGCTGCGCCGTTTACACTTCAGTGGAGATCATATCGCGCTTTCAGAAGTGACTTTGATCACAAGTCCTCATTCGATCAAGGTGAATTTAGTACTGATTTTCGCAAGTCTCAACCCTCAAATACGCTCGCACTTCGATTGTGAGAGCCCTCACTTCAAACCCTCACATTTGCTCGCACTTCGATTGTGAGAGCCCTCACTTCAAGCCCTCACATTTGCTCGCACTTTGATTGTGCTGGCCCTCACTTTGGCCCGCACTTGTCGATTTCCGGCACCCTTACATACCTGGAGGAAGACAGACAGACAGACAGACATCGCTGTGACATATGCTCACGTGTGTGAACTGTGAGAAAAAAACTGCCCCCAAAATACCAAATTGCAGATTTCATCCTTATTTAATATATCATATTTACATAAACCGTTGGAACATGTACATTAAATATCAAAGCTACCAGATCAGTAGTTTTCAGAGAAAAAATTTGTTAACTAAAAATAGCAGAAAATTGCCCCAAAAATACAAAATCACTGATTTCAACCTAATTTCAAGGTATCATATGAAGATAAACCCTAGGAACTTGTATACCAAATATAAAAGCAATCAGACAGGTAATTTTTAAGAAAAATTTTTTCAACCAAAATGAGAAAAATAGTGACAATAATCACTGTTCGCTCCCATACAGTTATCAAAACAAACCAACAATTGTATGAAACATGGACATACACATACAGACAGACTGACATTCACAGACTGGCACAGAGTGATGACATTGACCCAAATGTGCCTTGGCCCATGAAGAGTGATAAAGATAGTTAAGTATAGTTAAGTATAGGCCTACAGACACTGAGGGTGAATATGTTACAGCAATTTGATTAGTTTCTTTTCGTTTTCTACTTCTGTGATAATTTTTAAGACAATCAAACTGCAAGGCAGTTTTAATATGTATTGACAAACATGTTATCTTTTACAAGCACACAGCAAACTGTTCATGATTTTTCATTTACAATATTTGACATAGACTGAAATACATAACATGCAACCAATATTTACATTTTGCCCATGCACCAGATACATGGAGAGATTTCAACATACAATCATCAACTCAGAAACCCTACAGGGAAAAGTAAACATTGTTTTCTTCCAGAACAGCTGATCATCCACATCTGGAGCAACTTACAAACTTAACCAATTACACAAGGATGATGACACAAGAGATAAAGTTAAAAAATTTAACTGTGGTGAACTTGACTATTCCTTTCAAATCCTTACCTAACTTGATTGACATCTTAAACTAAAATACACTGCATGGTTAATTGCACACAAAAATACATCAGGGGTGTACCATTTGATAAAAGGGGGTTGTCTGGAAGATTGATGAGGAACATTATCTTTTTTATCTGATACATTGTACATTCTTTTTTTCCCACTATCCCACCTTTTCTTTTTGACAAACCTTCTGTGGCTGATTTTTTTATTGACATTTGTTTGGATTTTTTTCAAAATCTGCCAGGACTCCCCCCCCCCCCTCCATCACTCTTTAACATTGAAAAAAACTTGGAATATATTTGTTGGAAACCAAACCTGCTGAAATCACCTCAGCTATGTTTTCTCATTATTTTTTACCGCATTTCAACACCAAATACAGTTTACCATTTCAAATGTTTACTGAATCACCGCATTATCTTAAACATAGGGCCAATGTCCCTGAAGCTACTATAGACATGGATACAAAATTAAGTATTTCCTGACTGTATGAAATCATCTCACTAAGGTCATCCTAGGGACCTGTTAGCCAAATATTAAAGCTGTCTGACCAGCAGTTTTGAAAAAATCAAGCAACCAAATAGTCGACAGAGCTCTGCTGTGTTATGTAGAGAGCAACTTTTCGTGACATATGTATTGATGAAGAAGGTTGAGATCTTTGATAGCTCATTTCAGGATGGCCTGACCTAAAATGGCAAAATTAGCTGCAAAAATACAAAATTGATGATTTCATCATAATTATGTATAAAATGTATACCAAATATCAAAGCTATCACATGACTAACTTTTGAGAAACAAATATTTTGACCAAAAAACGGCAAAAATTGACCCAAAAATACAAAAATTGAAGATTTCATCAAATTTCACTATATCACACTAAGAGTACCCCTAGGAACCTGTATACCAAATATCAAAGGCATCAGACAAGTAGTTTTGAGAAACACATTTTTTGACCAAAAATGGCAAAAATTGCACCAAAAATACAAAATTGCAGATTTCATCATATATTCTATATATCATATTTAGTTTATCTGTAGGAACCTGTATACCATATATCAAAGCTGTCAGACGAGCGGTTTTGATGAAATAAATTTTTGACCAAAAATGACAAAAAAATTCCTTAAAAATACAGATTTGCATATTTCATCACAATTTGAACAAATCCAAGTTGGGTTATCCCTAGGGACCTGTATACCAAATATCAAAGCTGTCTGACCAGCGGTTATGAAGAAGAAGATTTTTTATCAAAAACACCATTTTTGGCACTAATTTGCATATTTTCAACAATATCAAAAAATCAAAAAAAGCACAATCATTTCAGGTCAGCCCGAAGTACTTACATGCAAATTTGTCATGTAATCTGCTCAGTGGTTATTGAGTTTTTCAGTTTTGACTGTTTTTACATGTTTTCATTTAATTTGCATATTTTTGGCAATGACAACTTCATTTGAACAAAATCTCATCTACATCCCATCATCCATGTACACACCAAATATCAAGATGAAATGTGCGGCGGTTTTGGAGTTTTTGATGTTGACGGACAGACATACAGACATACAGACATACAGACATTTCCCTAGCCTATAAGAATAGCTTCCATTGCCATATATACATATGGCTATGGGAGCTAAAAATTGCCCAAAATACAAAATTGCAGATTTCATCAGAATTTGAATACATCAGATTTTGATCAACCTTAGGAACCTGTATACCAAATATCAAAGCTATCAGATCAGTAATTTTTGGATAAAATAAAGTTTGACCAAAAATTGGGAAAATTGCCTCAAAATTACAAAAATGAAAATTTCAATACAGTTTGTATAAACTTGACTTAGGTCATCCTGAGGAACATGTATACCAATTTTCAAAGCTATCAGACAAGCGGTTTCTGAGAAAAAGATATTTTGACTAAAAACTGAAAAAACTATCCAAAAAATAGAAACATGCATATTCATCCAAATTTGTACACACTTACTTTAGAATACCTACAGGAACCTGCATGCCAAGTTTCAACCCAATCTGACCAACGGTTACAGAATTTTAGCAATATGCAGGGTTTTCCCTTCCCCCATTTGCATATTTTTGACACTGACAAGGTCGTTTGAACAAATTCACATCTCCACCCCTAGGTGCACCTGTACACCATATACTAAGACAGTAGGTGCTGCGGTTTAGGTGGTTTTGGCGGGAACGGACATACATATATACATCCATACATACATACTTACATATATACAGACATACAAATGGATGAAAATGAACTGATTCACCTTATACGATAGTGTGGGTCAGTTCATTTTCAAACTATCACCATTATCAGTGAGAAGTAAAATAAAGTCATAGATAAATCGTATTTCCAGGCTAACACCATGTTTGAACAATATTGCAAATCTTTACCACTATATCATGTACATAGAATGATCTGGTCTTGAAATCAATGCACATATAAAGTAGTAAGTCATGTGACAAAGTCAGGTGACAAATGCTCAGGGTCACACTGAATGTGAGAAATCTAAAACATGAAATATGTTGTTTTTTATCAATTTTGATCCCAAAAGAGCATGGGAATCTCTGATACTTCCATTCAGTGTATCCTACATATTTCTATCAATCATCAACAATACATTAAATAGAAATTTTCTGTTCCAAAACTCATAAAACAGTCCAAAATGCAGGATTGGTGTACCTTCAAAATATTCATATATGGAAGGCCCCTAAAAATCAATTTGTTAAAAAAATGGGTCAGCAATTTCCCATATCTATCTAACAGCTGATCCGTTTGGCTGCATTTTAACAAAGTGGAACCTTCAACACAGTCTAAACGTCTGTACCAAATATCAACACAGTTTGCTAAGCAGTTTTTGACTTTTTGTCATTTACAGAAAAAATTCCTCTCTCCCTGACACAAAACCCAATCACAGTAACACAATGACCTCTGGTCATTATGTTAATTACGCATATTCATGCAAATAAACTAAGTGTGACATATCAGGCTCACCAAACTTTCAGCATGACCCACTCTAGCTATAATCAATGCACCAAAGACAATTTTTTATCAAATGCAGTGCTTTACAGCTACTCATTTCATTAAGTATGCTAATAAGCTTTATTCAGTGTCTCATTCTCATCAATTAAACCTTCAGCATAAGCAAAACTATGACAAATGTACCTCACAAGTCTGATTAAATTCAATAGTCACTGTATTCAACTTTGTTATATCTGGCCTAATTGCAGAAATGTATTGGATATACAAATGAGCAAACAATTAGAATCAAACATTCTCGTCGCTTCTTTCCTAAATTGCAAATCCTGCACGAAAAGGCAACTACTCAGTCTACTCGGTCATCTCACGTTTGCGTGTCGTGTCGTGGTTCCAGGAAGAACTTTCATTTCTACACTTATTGAATTGTCCAAGGCCACACAAAAACTCGACTATCACATCACCACTTCATCAGAAAGCAGGCTTGATCTTACAATGTGGCACAATTTTCTCGCGAGCTGGAACGGCATTTCCATGTTCCTTGACACAAGTACAACAGCAGCATCAGACATGGAACTTTATACAGATGTTAGCGGCATCGGTCACGGCGGCTACTTCACATCGGCCACTGGTTCCAAGAACGCTGGGACAGCAACTTGCGCTTAGACTCCGACCCTGCACTTTCTATAGCCTTCCAAGAATTGTATCCTATTGTCATTGCCGCTCTCCTGTGGGGCCATCTCTGGGTGCGCAAACACATACTGTTCCACAGCGACAATTCAGCTACCGTCCACATCATCAACAAAGGATGCTCCAAGTCCAGTGTTTTCTCTGCATGTTCATCGAAGCGGGCAATTTCTGCCCCATGCATCAAAATTAGGGAGCAAACTTGAAATTTGAGGGGGCAGTATTTTTTAATGCTTACTAATAACATTAGGCGTAAACAACATATCCTATCAAAACATGAACATAAAATGCATGGCACTGGTATCCATGGAGACTGAAGCACAACTATGTCCTTTACTGTGTTTTCTTTTCGATGCGTACACTCCACGTTATGCATGTCACCAAAATTGAATGACAGGCGATATTTTGTCCTTTCCGGGGGAATATTCTGAATAGAAATAACGGCAAATTTACAGGTCACTACACTGTGAGCTTGGGTCACCATCATACAGACGTATTTGCGTGCTGTGTTTTGTGCGCGATTTTCGCGCAGTCAGTAACTTTTAAAGCGCAGAAAAAGGCTCGAAATGCGCAATTTGCGCAATCGCGCAGTCGAGAGAAAACCCTGCAAGTCACCCATCATCATGAAATTAATGAGGCGCCTCGTTCTTCTGGCAGCCACACATCACTTCATGTTTCATGCCAAACACATCCCTTGGAAGTTGAACACTATTGCCGACTCTCTGTCTCGTTTTCAGATGCAGCGTTTTCGGGATGAGGCACCACACGCGGATCCAACCCCCCTGCCAGGTGCCCTCAGAAGTAATGTTCCTCTGAACAAAGCTGTGGCAATCTTCCAACAAGCATCACTAAGCAAGAGGACAATCGGTTCCTATTCATCGGGGGTTCGTGCATGGAAAACTTTCTGCTCGTTGTCAGATGTTTCAGTGAGTTCTACGTCTCTGCCTGTGGTGTCTGAAGAGCTTTTAGTCTATTTTGTTTCCCACTGTGCCACCTTCCTTCACCTGAAATTGTCCACTATCAAACTGTATCTAGCGGGAACACGCTCCTATTACGTTATGAATGGCCATTTCAATCCCCTCGTGTCAGCTAGAATACGGCCATCCTTACCCACGCCTCAAGAATGTTCTCAAGGGGATCCATCGTGTACAAGACTCAAGCACAAGACCACGCCTCCCTATTACAGCCGACATTCTCCGGCGCATGTGCAACATCCTCAACGAAGGAGTATTCGGCCCATACATAGACCTTCTGTTGCAATCAGCATTCCTCCTTGCCTTCTCCGGGTTTCTACGCTGTAGCGAGTTCACATCCACCACCCCTAAGTTTGACCCTCATCCTAACCTCTGCTTCGGGGACGTTACCACCACTGCATCCAACGGACGAGTCTCCTGTCTGTCAGTACGACTGAAGTCATCAAAAACTGACCAATTTCGCCGCGGCTTCAACCTGCGCCTCTTCCCCACGGGTACCGCGATCTGTCCTGTTTCCGCACTATTCCGTTTCATGTCTGTCAATCAAGCTATGTCTCCCAGTGCATCCGAACCCTTTTTCCTCCTGCCAGAAAGAACACCATTAGACCGCAACACATTCACAGCATTTCTGCGGACTGTTTTATCATGTAGCGGCCTTCAACCGGATTTCTTCGCTGGCCATTCCTTCCGCATTGGGGCAGCCACTTCAGCCGCAGCATCACAAATCCCAGACCACCTGATCCAGATATTGGGCAGATGGTCCAGCAACTGCTATCGACTTTACATAAGAACATCAGAAACTTCCTTGCATCATGCTTTTCAACGGCTAGCCTCCTAATTCTCATGGTGCCACCCTGTTTAATTCTGGACTCACTGTGCGAACACTCAAACACTTTTTAACGGCTGTCTATTCGTCATTGCAACTCGGCCTCATTTTATTGCATTATGACTCACACGTTACATGTCTCACCGTGTTTCATGTCTCTGTTGTCACCTAACGTTCCTACATGTACGTTGTTTCCACCTGGGCTCGCACAGTTTACCTGTCCCCCAGGACCCCCTCCCCCCAAGCCGTATCATCACCACAGTGATCCCTTGGGCGCGAGAACCTTGTCTTCATTCCATGTT
>LD345971.1:45814-65037 GCA_001465055.1 Ptychodera flava
TGTCTCCGTTTCATCATGTTTCCACCTGGGCCCGTACAGTTTACCTGTCCCCCAGGACCCCCTCCCCCCAGGCTGTATCACCACCGTGGTGTTCCCCTGGGTGCGAGAACCCCTCTACTAACATCATTCTCAATTTCTTCCCTCCTTTTGGGGGTCACTTCAGTCATACTTCGTTCGTTTGGGCTTTGGATTTCATCCTGACCCCCATTTCTCGGGAATGGATGGATTCATCATCAAGGTCATTCAGACATTGACCCCAAGGTCACCAATGACCGTTGCTCGGTTGCTTGACTGAAGGGGCCCTCTCCCATATTTTGCTTATATTTTATTATAGGTTAGTTTGCTACTTCTATTTTGTCTGTTTTGTATTGTAAGTTTTGATAGTATTTAGTTCGAGATCTGCAAGGGCACTAGTTCTATGCCCTTTACTGCTTTATATTTGCCGTTTCATCTTGTGCTTTATTCTATACTTTGTTGGCGTTTACGTTCTCCTTTTCGCAATAAACCCTCCTGTCTTTCCTCAACTTAGCGGTGGTGTGTTCACAAATCTTAGATACCTGTATACCAAATATCAAAGCTATCAAATCAGTGGTTTTTGGATAAAAATTTTTTCATCAAAAATTTGGAAAATTGCCCAAAAATTACAAATATGACAACATCAATACAATTTGTACAAGCATGACTGAGTTCATCCTGAGGAACATGAATATCAAGTTTCATAGCAATCAGACGAGTGATTTCAGAGGACAAGATTTTTTGACCAAACATGCAAATTCCATCCCAATTTTTGCACACATAATTTAGAATACCTAAAGAAATCTGCATACCAAATTTCAACCAAATCTGACCAATGCTTACTGAGTTTTAGCCATTTGCAGGATTTTTCCTTTTTTCCCCTTATTTGCATATTTTTGGCACTGACATGTTCATTTGAACAAATTCACATCTCCATCCCTAGTTGCACCTGTACACCAAATACTAAGACAGCAGGTGCTACAGTTTAGGAGTTTTTGACGTGGACGGACAGGCATTCATACGTACATACATACATACATACATACAGACGACATTTTTCCACCTTATAAGAATACCTCCCATTTGCATATATACATATGCATATATGGGAGCTAAAAATGTCCAAGCAATAAAAAAATATTGCCAGTTTCAACATGACTTCAATACATTATATTGATATTAATCTTAGATACTGTATACCAAATATCAAAGCTATCAAATCAGTAGTTTTTGGATAAAATTTTTTTTATCAAAAGTTGGGAAAATTGCCCCAAATTTACAAATATGACAATATCAGTACAATTTGTACAAGCATGACTGAGGTCATCCTGAGGAACATGAATATTAAGTTTCATAGCAATCAGATGAGCGATTTCAGAGAACAAGATTTTTTGACTAAAAACGGAGAAAATACCCTAAAAATACAAACATGCAAATTTCACCCTAATTTTTGCACACATAATTTAGAATACCTAAAGGAATCTGCATATTAAGTTTCAACAAAATATGACTAATGCTTACTGAGTTTTAGCCATTTGCAGGATTTTCCCCTTTTTCCCCTCATTTGCATATTTTTGGCACTGACATGTTCATTTGAACAAATTCACATCTTCATCCCTAGGTGCACCTGTACACCAAATACTAAGACAGTAGGTGCTGCGGTTTAGGAGTTTTTGACGTGGACGGACAAACATACATACATACATACATACATACATACAGACAACATTTTGCCACCTTATAAGAATACCTCCCATTTGCATATATACATATGCATATATAGGGAGCTAACAACGTAGCAATTTTTATCCAAAGTTGAAAAAATATACACAGGTCTATCTAAATCTTGGTCAAAATGTTCAAAATAATTACGCAAAATAGATAATTTTTCAACTCTCTCACCATGGTTGTTTACAAAGGTTGCTTGGGCTTGTCGTTCGTTTCGAATATCCCAGATTGCAGTTCTGCACATGCTAAATAGTGTCCTTAGAATGACGTCAACATTAGCTACCCAGGTCGCTAGCTGGGTCATAATGGAACTCAGTCTATATTCTTTTCAGTTTATAGAGAAATGCATGGTTAAAGTTTCTGAATGAGTATTTTGGTTGTTTACTGCAACTTTCTGCATATTCTAGAAACATCCAATTAATCAGAGAATATAACACAGGGCAGTAAAATCATCTAAAGAGCTAGGATTTGGCAAATTTGAAGAAAGTCGCATGCAAATACATTAAATTTTATTGGCTGTTTGTTGGAAACTGAGAATTGTGAAATATTGAAGATATTTATGTTTGATGCTAACATGTTGAATTTTAACAGGTGAAACCTGGATTTAAATGGACAACGGAACAAGCAAAACTATGTGCCCAAACATTCGCAAATGATGCATGCGTGTATCCAAATGTAATTTTTTGTTCAGCTGTTTCCTGCAGCATCTGTGTTCAATTCAATGCTGCTGTGGTCAAACAAGGACATTTTATTCCAGAGGAGGACTGACAGGACCATGCAGGTTCATGAATCTTCTACATCAAACTGGCCAAACAATGAACAGAAGACAAAAACAGTTGATTTTGCTTTTTTAGTGTAATATTCAGCTGCTTTTGAAAATACAAACCATAACTTGCAATTACATTGCATATAATTCAACTTGACATAGGCTTGTTTTTTTTGCATTTCCCAAACTAAATCCTTAAGATTCTACACACATTCTCAAGACATTGGTGACACACATCATGGTAAAATATATACTTTCTGTACAATCCTTCTCCAAGTCTTGTTTCCCAGTACAACTCATAGATTTACAGTGCTGTAGAGGCACTGACAGTTTTACTATATATTTTTCATTAATTTCAAATTAGAGTGATTTGAACTTCATGTGAACATACAAACTATATGTACTTAGGTTATATATTTAGTGTAAAAATTGTCACAATCAGTACATCGATTCATGAAAAAATTCTTCTTAACGTGTTTGAATACTTTGGCACATTTTCCATCAAGTCCAATACGGTTGTTGTAACAGCTACATCAATCAGAATGTTACTGGTAAACTTGAACTGCAGGTACTTTGACCATTGATTTAGAAAGTTAAAAGTCAAATTGTAAATTTTTCAGTAAAAGACTTTTTGAAGGCACTTCCTTGTTATAATTCTTTTCAGAGAGACATTGACTTTTTGAGTTACATGTATTGGTAAAACTTGTATGGTGTTATTTTCCACAAACTGTAAACACTGCAAGACCTCAAACTACATAAATTTAAAGTGGCAGACACTTATTTCACAAGACAAAAGCCACTGAACAAGAACTAAGAATAAATTGAAATGGAAAGCAATATAGGCCGAAATAAAATTGTGTGTTGTACCATACCTCCAGGTCAGTCAGAAACTTGACTCAAAGAACATGAAAATATTTGGTTGGTTCACTTCCTATCTTCAAAAGAGAAATTGCAGAGAAATTTCAGAATTATCTGGTTAAAGGAAATGGATAAGACCGAAAAATATCACCTCGACTTTCTGAAGACCTTTGAGCCAGGTTACGTGGAAACACACTATTCTTGTTGCCATATTTGCCCCATTCAGCTGCTTGGAAGTAAACTTTGTTATCAAATGTAAAACGGCTTAAAGCAATTCCTGATAAAATATACCAGATCTGTAAATTGTATATGAAAATTTCATCATTATATACAGTCTAAAGATTACTACACTTTACAATCATATACACTTTACAATCAATGTACACTATAAAATCAATGTACATATTATTTTGAAATATGTATTTTACATAAATCATATTCCAGAGACAGTATCTTGCTCTTAGTTTTTCATGTATTCTGATGACTGAACTTAAAATAAATCAGGTATGATAAAACAAATCAGCTTTTACATATAATGCACATTGATGAGTGATGGATATTAATTCGTTCAGACACATCATGTTGTATGGTAAATGAGCCTATCTTATGCCTGAAACAAACATCATCAGAACTCAGATAAAAGATAACTGTCCCTTGAATTTCACATGCACAGTTTCTCTCAGTCGTCTTTGTCCCGGGTGGGACATAAGGTGATACATGCACAGTTTAAAGGGACATTATCGCTATCTTTTGACCCTTTTTCACCAATATTGTTGCAAACGAGCAGTTGCTGATGTCCGATTTATTGAAAGATGTCTAAAAAATGGTCGACCATAGACAACTTCCGTCCAATTTTGCCTACACTGTGTAGATAAACCTCGGGTCAGCGGTTAATAGTAGCCCACCTAAAACCTCTTACCTGAGGTTTTCTGCAAAAAGTAGGCAAAATTGGATGGAAGTTGTCTATGGTCGACCATTTTTAGACATCTTTCAATAAGTCGAACGACATCAGCAACTGTTTGTTTGCAACAATATTGGTGAAAAAAGGGTCAAAAGATAGCGATAATGTCCCTTTAACAATCTCAAGCGAATGATACAGTAACACTTATATAAGGAACGTTTTCACCTTATTATTCAAATATTTTCATAGCACACCAAATACCATCGAGTTTGACTGACAAAAACTGTCATGTTTCCTTAGTTTTTGTACTAATTAAATGACAAGATATTGAACAAAAAAACACAGCAAAACAGCAGAACTATCATCAGGAAAAGTATTACTGGTCTGAAATAATGGAAATACTTGACAACAACATATGTGAGAGTATATGGATGGTTAATGTAGATATTTTCTTTTTACTTTTCACTTGTGCCTGAGTAGGACATGGATCTGTTACAAGCTAAGTACACTAACTAACATTGACAAAACAAAACAAAACAAAGTGGTGAATTCCATGTCTTAAGGTCCCATTATCAACTGCATAAAAGTCCTGTAGTCTGTCGTGATGGTCCACTTCTTCTGTTGCATCAAAAGTGTCTCAAGCAACATGACTGAAAGGAAATTCAACAAGAATCAATCTTCACACTTTACAATCAGAGGAGGCATTATGGGCCAGTGGCTAGAGCAGTGGACGCACGATCACAGGATGGTGAGTTAGAGCGACGGCATGGCTATGGTGTTGTGTCCTTGAGCAAGGAACTTTATTCCTCATTGCTTCTCCCCACCCAGGAGTTGATGGGTACCTGGTAGGACAGTGGCTATAATGTGTTTTGCTCTGCTGTGCTGATTGGCTGCACATGTGAGCTGTTGTTTGCTCCCCAGGGAGTTGAGTGGTATCTACCAGTAAGGTCCAGTAACCAGGGGTAATAATAATTGTAAAGTGCCTTGAGCACAAGTACTTGTGGATATGTGCGCTACATAAGAACCCATTATTATTATTGTTTTTATTATTATCATAAGAATTCTTGAATTTAGTTTCAAATAACAGACAATACTGTAACCTTACTGTATCAGTTACTGAGAACATTTTTTCTAATCATCTTGCACTGCACTTCTTGTAAATTTTCTTATAAATATATTATATGATGCATTAATGCAACATCACAGCTTTACATTGTCTGACTATCGGAAGAATTAAAAGACAACATATCAAATCTCTTCACTGTCACTGCCTTACATTCAAGTTCACCTTTGCAGTAGTGTACATGGCTGTACAACTATGATTATGCTGCATTTTGGCACACATTGCTCAAGTGAGTATAATATGCTTGTTCATGCAAAATTAAAATCACTTACATTACATACTGGTAAATGTCATAGGCTGAACGGTAACTTTTTTTTTCATCCCCTCCAGTCTTGTGGCAAAGTCTTTTACTTTCTTTTGGTAAGCCTCATTGATCTCAGCAATGAACTCAACCTTGCAGCCAGGAGTGAGTTTCCTATAAATGAGAGAGTTTAGAAATGTACAGAATATTTATAGGATAAACAAACATCAGTCAGCTGCTTTCTGAAGATTATTACACAACAGCTATGTGATCAGCAAAACAGCCAGCTGCCTGCTTATAAAGGTTTAACACGTTAAAAATTATTACCTGGTTCAATGTTATTTACTGTGAAATACTTCATTTTCGCCAGAATTTATTTTCACACAAATGCAAGAAGTGACAGTTTCGCGGGAATGTATTTACACGTTGATCATATCATAGCTGTGTATGACCTCGTACAAATTGGACAACCCCTTGCAAGCAAAAGTATGTCCTGTCAATCACTGATGAACTTCGTTGTAAAATTGTGAAGTCATCATTGGAAATTGGTGTCGTAAAGACTGCGAGAAAGTTTAGTACGGAGCTGAATAGATCTGTTGAGGAAAGTACAGATGCACAAGGAATGAAGGTCAATTATTTAAAACAGCTGAAAAACAGCCAGTCTGAACATATCAAGATTCATTGAGGTCAACTGCTGTTGCTCAGTGAACTGGACTTGGCAGTTCAGAAGTGAATGGGCAATGTCAGAGTAAATGGCGGTGTGATCAACAGTCGTATCATCATGGCTGCAGGTACAGGCATTGTCATGAAGTGAGATAAGACAAAGCTGAAAGAGTTTGGTGGCCACATCGAAATATCAAGTGCATGGGCCAAGTCACTGCTCCAGAGGATGAATTTTGTCGGCACCAAGCCGTTTCAGTCCAAGACGTTTTGGCTTTCCGCCTCCAAGTCGCTTAGTGAATGGACACTCGAAGAGAGAGGCATCAGCAATCAAGTTATTTCTGCACTTGACGAAAAGCGACAAATAACCGTACTACTTGCAATTTCCATTGCCAGACAGTTACTCCCTCCGTAACTTATATGCATCTATGCAGGAAAGATAGATCACTGTCATCCAAATGTTGATTTTCCTGATGGCTAGGCTGTTGCACATACAGCATCAGCAGTGAGGAATCTATGGTCCAATATGTCAAGAACATCATTATACCAAATGCAGAGGATCAGTGTAAAAGACTCAGTCTGCCATCGAACAAGAAGGCACTTGTTCTGTTTGACATATAGGCCCACTGTGGTATTAGACCTGCTCGAACTCTTGGAGGAAAACGACATCAAAGTTGTCTTTATTTCACCCCCTGCACTGACAAGTTGTAACAGTTAGATCTGGCTGTAAACAAGGACTTCAAAGATCTCCTGAAGTCATGCTTCAACACTTGGTATGCTGAGAAGGTCAAGAAATTACCTGGTGATCGGTCATCGACCGCCGCCGCGGATTATGTTGAAAACCTTAGTAACCACCAGGGCAATAAGTGATTTTATACATCACAGTTTCCATCAAGCAGGACTTTTGTAATCAACAATGGACATTTGTAAATAAGGCAAACTCTACAAATTTTCGGTCGCTAAGTTTACAAACATGTAAATGATTTGCCAATGAAAGATGTCTTGTATTTTTTTAGTGTCAGTTTCTTTCTTTCCATGTTGAGTTTGGAGACTTCGCAATGATTTTGTGTATTTTAAAATAAAATTACTGTTTTACTGAAACTTTATTTGCATATTCATCCCAAGTTTTATCTGCATCCTGCCATGACACATGACGTCATGTCTAAGTACCCCCTTTTTTATATTTAACATTTACACGGAAACAAAGAAAACAAAGCAAACAAATGAAGACAGAACAAAAACCAACATTTACAAATCAAAACTATGAGGCAAAATGTGTACTACATGTCCCCCACTTATGTGTATGTTTTTCCAGTGCGTCATTTGCCAATGCTATACATGTTTCTGTATTGTACACTGACCTTGCGTAATGTTTAAAATTAACAAAACTTGGAACTGAATTCCTGTACCTATACATTTGAATATATAAAATCGTCCCATGAGAAAAAGTTAATAATTGAGCTAGCCATAGGATCTATGTCACCACAGATACAATTCATAGCATTCCACAATAATTTTGTCTGTGTAATGTCGTGAATCCACTTAAATTGAGCTGTGTGTTCACAATCCCGAAGTAAATGATGTTAATATTCCTAACTACTTGTTTACAAAATGAACACATTGGCGATTCAATCAATCCCCAAATGTATAATGAGTGACCTGTAGGTAAAATCTTCATAAGTTTGTATTGATTTAGTGTCAATGGTTATTTTGAAAGGAAGCAAAAAAACTTTGTCAAGTGGAATAACAATATCCAAATTATTGTGCCAGTACATTAAGATGTTAGAAGGAATACCAATAGGTGTTTCTAAATTCATAAAATAAATGTACATATCTCTATTAATTTTTTCACCTGACATCCATTTATCATTTTGAAGGTTTGGTTTACAAACCAATAACTTTGATAAATTTGATCTTGTGATCATCTTCCTCCAGGCAGATGGTATAGCAGATAAAAGTTGGTTATATTCAAAATAAGTACAAATATTACCATATTTTTCAACAAATTGATCAAATGTATAAAACTTACGATCAATATCAAGAAGATCATTAATAAATACAACGCCGTTCTCAGAAAAAATATTCCACGAAACTGGCATCCCATGAATGCGTATGTCAGAATTATTACAAATTAGTTCTTGACAAATATCATCTTTACAATTAATCAACTGTGTTGTAATTATACTGCAGCCATGCTGAAATAATTTCTTTCAAATAACAGGGTCCAAAATACAAAACTCAAATAATAAATAAGAGGTCCATCAATCTTAGAAAGTATAAAATTATACCATTTACTACAAAATAAACTACTGCTACGCATGATCCTGATAACACAAGCTGCTTATAATGATGAGTTAAAAGCCCGTAGGTTGGTCAGATTAAGACCACCAAACTCATAAGTATTGTGTAAAGCACTTCTTTTTACCAAATCTCGCTTACCATCCCATAGAAACCTAAAAACTAAAGAATCATACTTCTTAAAAAGTCAATATCAGGTGATGGAAGGGGTATAAAGAGATGTATATTGTGAAGTACGACTAAAGATTTGATAACAGCAACTTTCCCGTACAGTGTGAGACCCGGACCCTGCCATGGCTGCATCATCTTCCTCACCTTTTCAAGACGAGGATTAAAGTTGACATTAACTAGTTGTGATAAATCTACTGGAATGTGTACACCAAGAACATCACCAGCGCCATCAGTCCATTCTAAAGGACACATAGTTTTGATATGGAAATTAGTGTACTTCAGAGAGTCGATGCGTACCGGTAATACTTCACATTTATCGTAGTTAGGTTTCAAGGCAGAAACAATTGAAAAATCATTTAAAATATCAATTAATGCATTAAATGAATCTGACGTTGGCTGGACTGGAAAGTTTGTGTCATCAGCATATTGTGATATTTTCAGGTGCAGCCAACGAACAATGCACTTTTAAAAAGGTCCTTACTATGATAAGATATATTGTGCATGACAAATAATGTGAACTGACTAATTTTAAGTCAAAAGGGTAATTGATTAGCTGTTCATAATTTGCCCTCCCACAGAAAATTTTTCGACTTACCCTCCCACACTCAAACTTCATTTTTACCCACTCCCCCTCTTATTTTTGCCTGTTTCCCCTCCCCACTGTGAATTTTTGAAGCTCCCTTGCCCTGTGGCGAAAAAATACTCGCCAGTTTCCCCTGCCCTGGAAACAATTCCCCTCAAAAAGTTTTTCGCCAAGCCCTGTCCCCAGGACAATCAACCGATATCCGCCCTGCCCTACAAAATAATTCAAATTTGCTCCCCTACCACCTAAAAACATGTCCCCTGCCCAAGCAAAATTAAAATTTCCCCTGCCCTCAAAAATTGCTCCTGGAATAGCTCCGTTGGCTGCACCTGTATTTTGTTCTCTATGAAACCCATATTAAACCTTTCACAGCCTCACAATATCTCACTCAGATTGCCAGCAATTCTACAGCAAACACAAATAAATATGTTGATAATGGACAACCCTGGCGAACATCCCAGGAGAGAGTAAATTTATCAGAAATTGACCTTAGTTAATTATACGACTGTATTACTTTCACCCATGATACAAAGGATGAACCAAAATTAAAAAACTCCAAACTCATGATAATAAGTCCCATCTCACTTTGTCAAATGCTTTCTCAAAATCGGCGATAAAAATCAGGCCAGGTTCTCTTTCATTTTCATATATATTTCTAAGAGTCTCCGATATCAGCAATAAATCTACCATGGATGAAACCAGTTTGGTCTTCGTTAATAATATCTGAAATAACATGTTTGACACGTAAGGCAAGACACTTTGCTAAAATGCGAGTATCGCAACAAAGCAGGGTCAAAGGTCTCCAATTTTTTAGAAAAATTGGGTCTTTATCATTACCCAGTGCATCCTGTTTTAAGGGAGGTGATAATAAACCTTCCCTTTGAGACAAAGATTAAACATTCCATTATCATAAGAATAATTAAAAAACTGAAGAATAGGGTATGATAACTGTGGAAAGAAAGTCTTATAAACTTCAACTGAAATACCATCTAAACCTGGAGATTTGCCAGCAGGAAAAGAATTAATAGCCTGCCACAATTCATTGGTGGTAATTTAACCTTCACATGTTCTTTGTTTCAAGGACCTCAGAAGATAATTATAGTTTTCAGGGAAGAAAATATAACAATTGTCATGTGTTATGTATGTCATTTTCCCCCACACTCATCATGACCTGAGTTTAATTAGTCTAGAACATTCTCAAGGTCACTGCCCTTAATGACCTCACAACCTTGAATTCAATTAGTCATGTTTTGAATGTTCTGGAAATTTAATTAGTTGTGTAAGAGAGATAATTTTAGAACTTACAGTAATTAGCATGTCAATTAAGTTATAGATTGTTCTTATATGCTCTTATGTAAGTAGCCTAGATTCTATTTGTTTGCTTGCCTCCGTACCTCCGACGCACTCCTGTCTAGTCTCGTGAGCAGTATTTCGAGCAAGAGTCGTAAAAACTGCTCATTTGAATGTCAATGGTCGCCAACTGAGACCGTGACGTCACCAGCGTCCCTCTCAAAGTCAATCACTGAAAATGATTGGCCTATGACTTGTTTGGGCAGAGCTGCAGTGTCAACATAATTAACATATTTGACGTCATATTAATTCATATGAGCAGTTTTTACAACTCTTGCTCGAAATACTGCTCACGAGACTAGACGGGAGTGTGTCGGAGGTACGGAGGCAAGCGGACAAATAGAATCTAGGCTATTATGTAAGCACATGGGTATAAATAGGGACGTGCACAGCTTGCAGTCAGACATTTTGGGATCGTGTCTCTTGTGTGTTACTTCAAGTCTTTGGAAACTCCAGCAGTATTAACTTCAAGACTTTTCAAGACCTTCACTAGTGCCACGCTGGATTTATACTGTGGATTTTGTGCAACTTCAAGCCTGCAAGCCAAAGGACTGTTCATTCATCAGACTGACTGTTACAACTCTGAGACCGGAGCTTTGCCGGGTAGAGTTGACTTTTCAGATCCTCAGATTCAGATCCTCAGATTCGGATCCTCAGATCTCAGACCTCAGACCCTATAACTTCAGACGCAGATTCGGAATTAAAATTTCACAATTTTCAAAGTTTGATGTAATATACTGATAAATAAAATATAATTTAGATTTGAAAAGGCTTTAGAAATTATTTTATTTTTATCTTGAATCTTGAACTTAAAGAATCACAACGTCATCAGTCAAAGACATGGTGCGTAATGACTCCACTTGTTATGTCATCACGTGAATGTTCCCTCATAGAGATAAACACACCCGCGATCGAACGATCAAGACCGCGACGATCACAGGTGCTTAAACCGTTGCTACGCGAAGCCGGCCTGTATACTGGAGGAGAAAATACAGGCCGGCTTCGCATAGCGACGGTAATTAAGCACCTGTGGTTGAAACTTGTTGAGCGAAAACGTTTACGTAGACTTGTTTTTTTTTCATAACTGCCTTGTAAATGTCATATTCAAATTATTAAATTTAATATTGCAATCATACTGTTAATGCGGGTGTTGTAAAATGCTTGTAAATTTGAATCTGCATCTGAAGTTATAGGATCTGAAATCTGAGATCTGAGGATCTGAATCTGAGGATCTGAAAAGTCAACTCTACCAGCTTTGCCGTCCCAGCTGAGATAAGTAGTCCGTACACTTTTACAGTTTGTATTCTATCCCTGACTTAGCAATTAGTTTTATTTTTTGTAATAAATTTCATTTCACACGGAAACTGCTGAGTTCACCCTTTTGTTCGTTTTTGTCACGTGACACATGATTGAGAGGAGGCGGTGTATTATCAAATGATTACAAAGTGCTATACAATGCAGCTTCTTCAGTCAAAACCTCATTTGGCTCTGTGAGACACACCGTGCAATCTGAACGCATTAATTTTAAAACATTTTACAGGAATAATTTCTATGTAAAGGATTAAGGAAATACTTTGTAGGACGTTCTCCTAATGACATCCACCTTGCTTTGGCACCACTTACTCGCGTTTTCAAAGGAAGCCATATCTGCACTATTGGTGGGCTCGTTGAAGATTTCTGACGTCTTCTCTTCTTACTTTTTAGGCCCATACGACTGCAACTTTCTTATATCTGTCTTCAGTACTGATCTTATGCAAGAAATATTCACAGCAGGAAATAGCAGCAGCACGAAAAGTGTTTTTCCTCGGTATATGCGGAGGTCAGAAAGCACACATCCGACTATGCAGCCATGATATGCTAATCCCTTCTACGTCCCCTTTAATTATTATGCAAATGAAGCCACATACATTACGCGTGGAACAAATTTTCGCAGAAAACTTGCCCGTGAAAACAGTGTAAATAAATTCCAAGCGAAAATAAAGTATTCTACTTTACAATATCATTAATTTTGCAATGGAAACTGACTCTAGAGCATTCAAAATTATTGATGAAGGTGATAATAAGATGGATGTTATTTTAAGTTTGGTTTGAAACTGTTGATTACTTTGTCAAGAAATCCAGCTACAATATTCAGATATAGACCTGCTAACATAATAAAGCCAAGGCCATTGCTTACTCAGTGGAGGAAAACACAAAACTCTAAAAAGTAGCAAAGAACTAGAACAAGGAAATACTTTGCAATACTCATGATTCGATAATCAGATCCCTGTACAGCCATCAATTTATCAACTTCATCCAGGATGAACACTTTGATTTTAGACAAATCATAACACTTGAACTTCTGTGCATAATCAAGGCAGATCTCTTGAGTGCCAATAATGATGGGGGTCTTGATAGGCTTGTTTTTCGGACCTGAAAGAAAATTAATTCAGAATTAATTGCAACATTAAAACTGCTAACACACTGGGTTTGGGTGAAAAGTGGGCAGCATTTATTGAAACTGTGCAAACACTCCCCATGAACCTCTGGGCGAGAGGATGGGAGAAACGAGAAAACATTAGATGTTAGACGATAATATCGATTTTATCCGATATTATCCGTTGAAACAGCATGTCTGGATCGGACACTTCCCCAACCTTCTAGTATTAGACTAACTTAGATGTTAGATGATATTATCGATTTTATCCTTTATTAGAGAGGTTAAGATTTCATACGGGAACGGAACGGGAACGGATACGTCATCGCTTTCTGTGCACTCGTTCTCTTGTCGTTTGGCAGTAATGTTTTCTATGTGAAACGGCCACTTTTCTCGTACACCTGTTCGGAGAGCAATTTTCACGCTTGCTTCGCCATAGACTTGATAGTCACGCTCTTATCATGTTCTGATGATGTCACTCGTTCTCTTGTCGTTTGACAGTCGTTTTCTACGTGAAACAGCCACTTTTCTCATTCACCTTTTCTGAGAGGGATTTTCATGCTTGCTTCGCCATATACTTGATATTCAAAACTGACATTGCTCTCGTTTTGTATTGTTGCTCTTGGTTTTATCGATCCCCGTCTGATGTTGAGATATTTTAGGTAACAAAAAGGATACAAAGTTGCGCTGTGAACAAAGCAAAAGTACCTCCTGCAGTGCACTCTCAGCTGATGACGGCTCATGCTTGGCAGACGTCACACTACACTGCACTGCTGATAACATTCATCCTCTAGACTGAAATTAACATCGTCATTTGTTTTACCTCCGTGGCTTTACATGGTTTTTCAAACACAAACTAAAATTTCAGTATTTTCAAGTTCTTGTCTCTGTGTTCTATTATTAACCTGATACCAGAGCAAAATCCTCTAGACAATGCGACTGTGTTAGTTGGGTGTGTGAGTTGGCACGAACACGTCTTAATAGTGTTGATCGCAATTTCAGGTTTGTTACTAAATATAGCTGGCACGCACACAACTTTGGACAATGCTGTCTGAAATTCCGACAAATTTTGTTGTTGTACATTGTATGCTGTTGTTGTAGCTTGTAGTCTAAACCATAAATTGGCATGAATTAGTATCACTTTTTGTAGCCATTGTAACACTAACAGGTTTTATTTTCATCATTTATTCTGAAAATGTGGACAAATATTTATTTATACATATTACTGAGAAAAAGTGACGTCATTTGCGATCAGTGCTATATAGACTTGCTTCAAGTCCAGGGCCATATATAAACATAGGGCCAACGTCCCTGAAGCTACTATAGAGGCATGGATACAAATTAAGTATTTCCTGACTGTATGAAATTATCTCGCTCAGGTCATCATAGGACCTGTATACCAAATATTAAAACTGTTTGACCAGCAGTTTTGAAAACACAGGCGACTTAACAGTCAACAGAGCTCTGCTGTGTTATGTAGAGAATAAATTTAAATGACACATGTATTGATTGAAGAAGGTGGATATCTTTGATAGCACATTTCAGGATGGCCTGACCAACCAGATATGCTCACGTGTTTCATTATATCTTGCAGTTCTGTTTTGCAACTTCATTGAAAGTATTATGACTAACATAATGAACATTATATTACCATGCGCTGCCCGTCGCATTTCGATTGGTCGAGCTGAACCACGTGACTGACCACAAATACACAGTAATGGTTCGTTTACATGCCCGTGAAAATGAATAATAAGATTAACAACTCAAAGTATCGTAACTTTACATCTCAAACGTAAATCATAATCAATCACAAAATAAAATGGAGCACTTGTAGGTCAAGTTGAGATACTTTTTTTCTGAAAACATCTCCGGATTTGCCAATTTTTTACAGTGCGCGTGACAGTGTGTCACGTAATGCTCAGTTTCTGGGGCCCAGTTGTCATTCGCTCCTGCAATTTTCGGAAATTTTGACGGTTTTCTTGGGTTCGCTGATAATATAATGGAAATAACAGACTCCGCTCTGACCATTAACGTTTATTTGTGGGCGCGGGCTCGAGGAAAGCCAAATTAACGGGCTTGGCAAGCCTCGCCCATTAATTTTTGGCTTTCCTCGCGCCCTTGCCCACAAATAAACGTTAATGGTCAGCGCGTCGTCCGTTATTTCTATAATATTCAGCGCAGATTAATTCTAAAAGGTCATCAGTCACTTCCCAAACCTTCTCATATTAGACTCTAACTTAGCTGTAAGACAATATCATCAATTTATCCAATATTATCCGATAAAACAGCATATAGGCATCGGCCACTTTCCAAACCTTCTAATATTAGACTCTAACTTAGATGTTAGACGATATTATCTATTTTATCTGATATTATCCAACAAAACAGCATGTCTGGCATCAGGCACTTCCCCAACCTTCTAATATTTAGACTCTAACCTAGATGTTACACAATATTATTTATTTTATCCGATGTTATCCGATAAAACAGCATGTCGGGCATTGGCCACTTCCCCAACTTTCTAATATTAGACTCTAACTTAGAAACCATATTATCGATTTTATCCGATATTATCCAACAAAACAGCATGTCTGGCATTAGGCACTTCCCCAACCTTCTAATATTAGACTCTAACTTAGATGTTACACAATATTATTTATTTTATCCGATGTTATCCGATAAAACAGCATGTCGGGCATTGGCCACTTCCCCAACTTTCTAATATTAGACTCTAACTTAGAAACTATATTATCGATTTTATCCAATATTATCTGAAAAAAACAGCAAAAACTTAGATGTTAGACGATATTATCGATTTTATCAGATATTATGAGCATGTCTGGCATCGGACACTAGTTCCCCAACCTTCTAATATTAGATTCTAACTTGGATGTTAGACGATAATATCAATTTTATCTGATAAAACAGCATGTCTGGCAAGGGACACTTCCCCAACTATCTTGTCTTATGTGAGACTCTAACTTAGAGAACTTAGAGAATATTATCCGATAATGCCTAAAGTGCCAATGTCGCTGTATCGGCTTAGGTTCTTGTACTCACTGGTTGTATCAATGACAGTTTGCTTGCATTGAGTCGAATGACTGTGATAGATATAGTCAGCTGTATCACTAGCCCATTGAGTTGAAGTTTTTGTATAACATGTTTTCAGCATGACAGCTATATTGCACAGCATAGATGAGAGGATTTATGAGGATTACCGGTACATCCTGAGCCGCCATACCAAAATCCAAGAAATCCACATGCAACAGTGTTCTGTATCAATTTTAAACAAGTCATCGTTGATGACACAGTCCCTACATGTTAATTGGTAATTTGATTACAGGTCCTCTGAAAGTGAGGATAGAGTCCTGTTAATTAACTGCAGGGTCTATGATTGAAAATACTGAAATACGGGGCTTAATGACCGAGAATGAGCTCTATGGTGCTGAAAATGTAAAACCAATCTGGGCTGCCGCCCTAATTACAAAAATGATTCAAGTAGTAATTAATCGACAGGATATGTTGCAAATCATTTTTCATTCAATTTTAAGACTGACAGATTATCACCTGTATCACATTTTATACAATTTGATGCAGTGCTTCTGGGCATACACCCTAAAAACAAAAATTCATTGTGTATGCAAAGAAGCAATTAATTTTAATACACTGCTAAGTGTCACTGAATTGTATTACAGCACTGTGAGATTAACATCTATACCATGTTTCATGAAATTTGATGGAGTATATCTGGACATATCACTCAAATCAGGAAAGTTCATTAATTGCGCATATTGAAATTTATCAACATTTATCAGCATTATTCACTGTCAAAGCAATGAGAGCACAACATCTGTACTAAGTTACATGAAATTTGATGAACCATTTCTCCGTATACTGGCCTTAATTACGAAAATTAATAATATATGCAAATCAGCAGTCAATTGATATGATACTGTTACATATCTTTACACGCCATTACACTATTGGAGGATAAATATATGTACCATGTTTCATTAAATTCGATTCAGCGCTTCAAGACATATTACACTAATTATGAAAGTTCATCAAATATGCAAATTAGCAATTAATTAACATGATACTTCTTCATGTCTTCACACAGTATTACAGTACTCAGAGGTCGACATCTGTACCATGATTCATCAACTTTGATGCAGCATATCTGGACATATCACTCGAATCAAGAAAGTTCATTTCACATGCAAATTATAACTTTATTAACATGACACAGATAAATGTCTTTATTCACTGGTACAGCAATTTGAGCTCAACATCTGTACCAAGTTTCATGAAATTTGTTGAACTATTTCTTAACATATCAGCCTAATTACGAAAATTCATTAAATATGCAAATAAGCAATTAATTGATAAGAAACTGCTACATATCTTTACATGCCATTAGACTACTGGAACAACAAAATCTGTACCATGTTTCATTAAATTTAATGCAACATTACTGGACATATCACAATCATTATGAAAGTACATTATATATGTAAATTTTTAGCAATTCTGACATGATACTCCTCAATGTGTTCACATAGTATTATAATACTCACAGATCGACATCTGCACCACGTTTCATAAAATTTAAAGTAGTATTTCTGGAGATAGCCCACTAATCAGGAAAAGTAATGAAATATGCAAATTAGCAATTAATTAACATGATGCTGTTAAGTGTCTTCGTAGACTATTGTAGGGCTGTGTGCTGGAGATTTGTATCATTTGTTTCATTAAATCTGTTGCAGTATTTCTGAACAGCAAGCAAAAACATGGTAGTTGTTTAACAGATCACCTCACATCTGCATATGATGAAACTCCATCCACTTACACTTATGAATTCAACAGGTACTTCACAAATATTGGTCCAAATTTAGCAAGCAAAATACTTATCTCAAAATTACAACATTATGGTATCAGAGGCACTCACCTACTTTGGTTTGCCCACTACCTAAATAATAGCTAGATCACAATATGTTCTTGCTGATGTCTGAATACTTACCGATTATGTGTGGGGTACCCCAAGGGTCAGTTCTGGGGCCAACATCGTTTTTAATTTATATTAATGATCTCCCCAACTCGTCTGATTTCTTTGACTTTCGCCTGTTTCCTGATGACGCCAGCCTTTTCCATACATTCTCCAGTGACACACATACAGTGGATCTTTCTATAGTTAATACTCACCTCCTAAATGTTGTGCGTTGGTGTGATACCAACAAATTAACAATAAATATCAGTAAAACAAACTATGTACTTTTTCGTAGCAAGCACAAAACAGTACTTTTACAAGGTAATTTATATGTAAAAATAGCGTCAATGACACTGTAGCTCCCATCCTGGACTATTTAGTGTTTGTTCTCTGGTCAGATATTTGAACATGTGTGAAAGGGATAAAGTGCATGAAGTGAAAAATACTTAAATGTAATGTACTGGAGACAGTAAAATATGTTTAATGTATTTATTCAGAATATAAAATGGAAAAAATACAGAATTAGATATATCGAATACTGTGATACAACCATTAACTCAACAAGTCATTTACAATGACATATTCCCCACTTGTAATAGGAGTATTAGTCTTGATGGGGCAGGAAAATGTGGTCATTAAGAAGTATCACTGGAGTGTATATGTTGAGATCTATGGGCACATAGGTCTATGTCGTTGTTCCCAACGAGGTCATCGAGGTCACATGACATTTTGAAAAAAAAAATTATATTGCTAATTAATCCCTATATGCCAAAAAATCAGATCTCTAGCTCTATTCGCTTGCCCAGAATTAGATGTGTACATAATTAATGAGGTAAAGCGTGTGTTGTCATAAGGTCTCCCATCCTACTAAATACGAAGGACATAGCACTTGTGGTTACTTATTTATTGACATAAACATATATTTTAGGTAAAAGGTCATCGAGGTCACATGACATTTAGTCAAAAAATTTCTCTGCTATAGTTATCCCTTTATACCAAAAATCAGACATCCAGCTCTGTTGGCTTGCTCAGAATGAGATATGTGCATAATTATTGAGGTACAGTATGTGGTGTCATAAGGTGTCCCATCATACCATACATGAAGGGTGTAGCACTTGTGGTTACT
>LD345971.1:77259-90346 GCA_001465055.1 Ptychodera flava
TTCAACCCCTTTTCCCCATTGATTGTATACTTATACTGTATTGGATGTTGTTGTAATCACCTACATTATATTTATATTCATGGGAATAAAGAATTCAATTCAATTCATTAATAGACAAGCCAGGAGAATAACTAAGATCTAATATCGTGTGGCAGTCCTTGCTGTCTTTTTAGGAACACATGGAGATGCTGATGAGCAGCACACATAGCGGGTTAATTCGCATGAAAAGGACCTAGTGTTCCTCAATATGTTACTTATCTATGTGTTGCCAGATGTAGAGTGCAGGTTAAATTTGTGGTTTCTGCCATACCCTTATGAAAATTTTTAGCCTGCTGCACAGTGTTCCTGCACAGGTGCGGCACTAGTGCAACAGACAATTACTGTAACTCAACTGTAAGGCGACTTTTTCACATGCAAATTGGCTGCTGCCGCAGTCAGGCGCAAGAAATGATGGAAACAGTAACTGTGCGGCAGCTTTGTGCAGGAACTGTGCAGCAATATACAGCAGGTTGCGGCAGCTCTGCTGTAAGGCGATTTTTTCGCAAATTAGTTGCTGCCGCACAGATGCAAGAAGCAATGAAAACAGTAACTGTGCGGTAGCTTTGTGCAGGAACTGTGCAACAATACAACAAGTTGCAGCAGCTTTGCTGTAAGTGTAAGGTGATTCTTCCGCATTATACACATTAGCTGCACTGAGCACATATATAGTGCAAGAAATGCTGAAAACAGTAACTGCAGTAACTTTGTGTTGGAAATGTGGAAGCCTGTGTTTGCACAATAGCAGTTAAATGCTAGCCCTTTGAATTACAGAGTACCTGAAAGACTGTGCAGGAAATTCACAGAAAATTGTGGCGATCTTGCAGAACAGCTACCAGGAGTAGGTAAAATTTGCGGCAAATTAATTTGACTGTTACTGCAAATTTGCCGCAAACTCCATGCAGCAAATTATTTTGCACGTTACTGCACATTTGCTGCAAACTACAAAATGCAAAATTTCCTTCATAAGTTGGCATAATTCCACAGCAGTCAGCTCTGGAATAAACTTTTACCAATTTCAGCAACAGTAAGAAAACGAAATACATTATTAAATAGACGAGAGTTGTACTGAAAACCAAAGAAGCAACAATTAAGTGACAGCAAAATTTCTTGTATTGTACCATAAGTTTCAACGTTTTTATCTTTTCCAACGATATAATACGTTATAATACATTAAGCTCAGATATGTACACGGAAGTTGTAGAATCTCTTGTGTAAAGATGGCCAATGTTAGTGACACGGTTGAAAACCTGACAGACTGTGGAAAGCACAAAATGTGTTTTATCCAACTAAGCTCTGAAATACCAGTTTCACAAGAAAAATGGTCAGCGCAAATAGAGTTATTGTTTAATAAAAAGACAGAGAAAAAAAGATTAAATTCAAATTGTGGTACGATTTATTTTATATGCCATGTTCATTTCATGCCACAAGTATCTTCAAGAGATTTTCTTTTGACTCGAGAAGTTTCATGTAACATTTACATTACTGTCATAGGCTGCGATTTGGCTTTCTGTTCTCTGAATTTCTTGTCCCTTCCTCACTATGCATTCTGAAAAATACAAATCGTTCAGGGAAGAGTATAAGTCTTTACCGTTTGACCAAACATTTTTACATCGCAATTTGATGAAAGACATCAATAATTATTTGAAAAGAGACAAAACAGTTGAAAACTTGAAGCAGAAAAATGCATATACATTTATGATAATTAAATTAATAATGATCAAATGTCCAACAGCGGACAGCTGATGTTGTTTACATAAACGACGGCGGCGACGGGCGACAATCTGCGAAAATCTCAGCACTTACTGTAACTATTGTGAAACGAAAGTGAATTCAGTATGAATCAGTACTCAACGAAAATTTATCTGTAGCTAAACATAGCAATACAACGATTACAGAACATTATAGCAATGAACAGACGGACGGTACATTGACTTACATTTGAGAATGGCTCGCAGAGGCTGGATGATTCGATCCCGGTTCCGGTTGCAGGTCTCTCCGAACCGTGTGTACATACTTAGAAAACATATAGTCAGCATTTTTAGTTCTCATCTGTCGATATTTTTGAGGTACAGATTTGCAGTAACAAAAGTCTACGACGCGTCCTTACACAAGTTACAGACCATCAGACTTATAGATTTCGTTCGAAACTGCTTCAAGTTCAGTGCATTTTGGTATCACTCGCAGAAAATACAGAGTTTAACTTGCAGGACAGACAAGTCCCTGTTTTAGAAATTTGTTTTCCTAAAAATTCAGTTGTCGATTGAACCGTGATTTACCAAACCAGATCGTCGAAGGGGGTACTAATGTCACATGTCACTGCTGTATAATACAGATGTACTCTTTATATCCATCATCCATTCAATGTTGTTGAGTTTAGGCCTGTGTCGCTTTCACCAGCTGAACTGTGCTTTAAAAGCTGTCCATTATCTAACAGTTTTTATAAGTTAAAAATTGGATTGTCTATTATAAAAATAAATGAATGTAAAATAGGTCAGTTTTGTTTTCTTGAATATGACTGGTCACGAAGTGCAATGGTACACTGTACTCCCAATAATGAAATAGTCGGCAATGTGCCCGTCATGTGTTGCTCCATATTTGCAGCAATAACCAATAACAATCTGTACATGTAATGTTATCTCTGGCACACTTTGATGGCCTGCTGCACACAAGCTGCACACTTCAAGGTCTGTTGTACACAAGCTGTACACATTTTACATTTGCCGCACACAATTTTTTAAGGTGTACAGTATGGAGAATATTGCACAGAAGCTGCACAGTTTTGTCTCCTGCTGCACAGTTTCTGCACAGATTAACACTGTGCAGGAACTGTGCAGCCAGCTGCATTTTCCTGCACAGCCTCTCTTGCACAGCTTTCCTGTGCAGCACTAGTGCAGCAACTCTACGGCAGAGGTGCCGCTAGTCTACAGCAGAGCTGCCGCACAGTTTCATTTTCATAAGGGTAATTATATGGTAATTGTTCCCTGTCATAACCTACTTGCCAGCCAAATTCAAGAAAATCACAAAGTGAAGTGTCCTGGTAGTTGTGAACTTATATAACCAAGTTCCTTGTGCAAATGTTAAGCTTTGTCGATACCGGAATGCGAAGTACTGTGTAATATTGTTGCATCCTGACTTAGAGATAGCATCATGCAGTTCTGTCAAGTGTATTGGACATCATGTGATTACTGCGGTGGCCAATTCAGTCCTGCTGGGTCACACTTTGCGGCCTTCTTATCAAGCATTATAACGATCGATGGATGAAGGCAGTGGGTTAATTTGGATCACAATGCACGGCTAAGGCGCAGCTGCTGTCTATAATGTAGATGTGCTGCGACTGTCAGGTAGCCCGCCAAAACTGAAAGTGGGTCCACAAGCGAATGCCCCTACAGAGAAGCAGAATCTTCAGCCACAGGCGCTCCTTAGCTGGGTAGTCTGCTAAGTAGATCGATTTTCGGATCGATCTATTGATCCCGTAGTCAATATGCCCGCCACTGCAACCTAAATACTCACTGAGTGGTTGTGTTGCACACCTTGTGAGTATTTAGGTTGCAGTGGCGGGCATATCGACTACGGGATCAATAGATCGATCCGAAAATCGATTTACTTATACTTAGCAGACTACCCAGCTAAGGAGCGCCTGTGTCTTCAGCTGGCTACTAACCAACATAGAAGTTGGGTTCTCATAGGGAGCAGAAATTTGGCTAATTTGCAGTTAAACAACAATGTGATCGCCGTTAAGGTAATGTCATTTGTAAGTGTACTAATGGGGTCGCTAGAATCCAATATTTGAAAGGAAATGTCATGATGGTATCGTATGTAGCCTTGTATGTGCGTTGCGTGCAATGGTTACTTTAATACTGTCCCTTGCTGTCCAACTTTGTTTCCGCAGATGACTATTTGCTGACTGTTTGCGAAAACTGACATTGGATGATAGAATCCAAAACATATAGAGGCCTAATTGTTTATACAGTTCAGGCAGGCAATGGTAACTTAAGAAGTTATACTGCCTGCTTGCCTTTGATTTATTGCTCCCTGATCCGTAGTTTTCTCTGCTTGCTCGGTTTACATCCTACTTGAAGTACCAGTACGCTAAACCGTTGATGTTGTCATCACCATTGGCATGACCCATTTCACTCGCGTGTGCTTTCCCATCCAAAGAGAATCTTGCAATTTACGTGTACCAAATTGAACTCTTTCAAATGTTTGAGTCTTTGTTCCCATTCCATGTCTGATATCAGTGGCGGCGCGTGTGTGAGGATCGCCAAGTAACTGGCCATGCAGAAATCTGTCAAACATCAACTGATAGTAATCGGCTGACTGAATTTGAAGACGTCAACCATAATTCACCATGAGGCCACAGACTGTCAGCTCTAGTCTAACCATGTGATCATGGGTTAACAGCCCGACTTTCTCTTACCGCTTGGTGCTTTGGACGATGCTTCTTTGTTGGTGCACAGTCCCTTGGTCGGCTATTCAGCTCTGGAACTATTCGCCCCATAGACGAGTGTACAGAAGCGAGGGTTGTTTCTCGCTTCTGTACACTCGTCTATGGGGCGAATAGTCCCAGAGCTGAATAGCCCACCAAGGGACTGTGGTCGGTGAAAGGTATCCAATCTCGCAAATGATCCTGTGCTTGTTATTTAAAACACTGATCCCCTCGAAGAGTCTCCATGTTTGCGACATATGATTGGTACTGATCGGAGATGGATTTTTTTACACTGCTGAGTAGAGTTGGTGAGTGGTCCCCTCATCATTCGCATAGTGGCTGTCTTAAGGGGTAGAGGAGAGCGCCCTGAGGTCACATGAGGTCGTACTGTGCCATCACAGTGGCGGGAGTATCAAAATCATCACAATGGCAAGCAGAGTACTTCTTGTTTTGTGTTTTTCATCGCCTTCCTCGATCACTAATTTTGCCATTTGAGTACATTTAAAATTATACTCAACAAACATGCAACTGGATGATTATCAGATAGTAAATGTGTTTCCAGTGCCGGAAATACACAGCATCACATGAAGAGCGACATCTATATACCGCACCCATGCAGAGTAACTGCGGAGAAGTGCGCTAGCTAAGTGATTCCCCAAGCTGTTGCTAAAAAGAGTTTTGTCAGATAAGCATGTTTTGTCAGATAGGCGCAATACATACGTAATTAACAGTTTTTAATAGCGATCAAAAATAGTAAAATGTTGAAGGAAGCTTTATTTACCTGAAATGCTTCATGAAAACATCCATGGCCAGAAGTCGGGATTTTTTCATTTTAGACATTTGTACATTTTAGTAGTGCATGTTTGACATGTTAGGTCGGAACTAACGTGACCAAAAAAGCCAATCGTGCAAACCTATCGTGTATTGTGCACGCCAAACATGGATGCACCTATCGTTTCTAAAGTGTCTAACGTGTATATCATGACTGTACGATTGACATACGGTACCATTCGACTTACCTGGACATACACGTTAGACATTTTAGACATGTTAGGTCCGTACACGTTGGGTCAGCACGTTACACGATAAGTTTGCACGATTGGCATGATATATTTGACTCATGTTGAGAACCTAAAATGACGTACACGTTAGACATTTTAGACACGATAGGTCCGTACACGTTAGTTTTGGACGATACACGATAGGTTTGCACGAGTACGGATCTAACTTGTCTAAAATGTCTAACGTATATATCATGACTGTACCATTCAACTTATCTGGAGACCCTAAAATGACATACACGTTAGACATTTTAGACAAGTTAGATCCGTACTCGTTAGGTATATGTACGATACACGATAAGTTTGCACGATTGGCATGATAGACTTTGACTCGTGGACAACCTAAAATGACATACACGTTAGACATTTTAGACACGTTAGCTCCGTAAATCTTTAATAGGTCGGCACGTTATATGATATGTCTCAAAATTCACATGATGGCCTACAAACACGGTAAGGTCTAACTCTATCATGCCAATCGTGCAAGCCTATCTTGTATTGTGCAGACATAACGTGTACGGACCTAACGTGTCTAAAATGTCTAACGTGTATGTCATTTTAGGTTTTCATCATGAGTCAAAATCTATCATGCCAATCGTGCAAACCTATCGTGTATGGTGCAAACCTAACGTGTACGGACCTAACGTGTCTAAAATGTCTAACGTGTATGTCATTTTAGGTTCTCAACATGAGTCAAAATCTATCATGCCAATCGTGCAAACCTATCGTGTATCGTGCAAACCTAACGTGTACGGACCTATAAACGTGTCTAAAATGTCTAACGTGCAGACTTTTACAGTGTTTATAGTCATGTACGTTTGCCTTACACGTTTGGGTTCTATAATGTACAATGGCATACAACTCCCCATAGCACGATAGCTTCAACAATGTTAAACGTGCATTTTTACCAACTACTGGCCATAGCTCCATGAAAATGGCAAATACTGAAACCAGCATTTAAGTAACATCTAAACTGGAACTTTGCTCTAGCTTTGTTTAATGCAGTAAATTTGAGCAAGGATATGTGAATTTGTTGGTATGCAAGCTAATTAAATGAAGTGAAGGCTAACTTCTTTGAAAATCAATGTTAACAAAGTTTAAGACTTTTAATCCTTTTCCTGCCAAGTTTATATTTCACCATCAGGTCAAGTTGGTTAAAACTAGTAAAGCAAAACATATAATGTCCCATATGGTACATTTTTAAAAAAGACTTGAAGATTTGAAGGTCCCTGAAGACAGAGATACTGTAAACACAGTTTTCACTGACTAAAGCTGCTATAACATTAAGCCAAGTGAGTGAAAATACATATGGTTTTGGCTCAATACCACTTCTTACTGACTTTGCAGATGGGGAAGTGATACTGTCTGGCACTGGAAAAGGGTTATTCTAGTTGTACACCAAGTCTTATCAATTGTCTTTTCATAAAATGTAGCGAAGGCAAATAAATTGACATACATTTAAATTCTCTGTCATGTCTAATCAGTACAGTAGTATGACCATGAGATTGGAGAACTCCTGCAATATCCTTGGCTTTGTCAGCAGATGCAGTCAAGACCATAATCTGAGTTGAAAACAAGACACAATTTACGAGAGTGAGAACAGAAGAGTAGATCATTGTTTATAATGTATCTTATTCCTCTTCCAGTTGCTAGAACTATTATATCGACATCGCTTAGTCAAGTCAAAATAGTTAATAACATTTAAGCATGCCATAATACTGATCTATGTAGATATTTTCCTCTTACCAGTACTAAAACTGAAACAAAATTCCCAATATAAACTGGAGCGTCAAAAATTTTGTTTGGGCTGAGTATATTCATTTTAATACAAGACCATGAATTTAACATCAGGCCTTCTACCGGTATACTGGTCATTCCGCCATTGCTTGGCGTTCTTTGGCATATGCAACACTTAATTATTGGCTTACCAAGTGACTCTGTGGGCTATCATGTTTATCAAATGATCAATGGGGCTTTAGGCTGGAGTTTATTCCTTCAATTTACTGTTTATATTTAATTATAATATGCACATCAAGTTGGGCAAGATTTAGTCCTTTGTCTCTAGATAACAAACTTACTTTCAAGCATATAGTCGAGAAACAGAATGGGAAGCTACAGTAAAAAACAAAAGAACTGTGAAGAAGTGACGTCGTCAATTATCCAGTTTGGAATAATTATAAATGTGTGAATCGATTTTTGCATAAATGTCAGCTGGGCGATAGCCACTGCTCAACATCCAGTTAAGTTCACGGTGAAAAATCTTCTCATTAAATTATTCTCAGCATAAAGTTGTCATTCCAATTGAAGTCCGATTCTGTCATCCTAAAGATTGATTTATTCCCAGATGCGACAAAGAAACATTGCATTCCTGTGAAATGGGATTATCTGGCATTAATACACAATAAAAATAACATTAAAGTTTAAATTTTGCCACTTTGGCGATCTCAGAGTCAATTATTCAAATCTAACACCAAAGCTGTGACGATCCCGGATGAACCGCGTCATAGTATAGCTTTAAACCTTAGACAGTATGTTCCAATGTCTTTCCTGATCGTCACCTTTAATTAAAGAAGCTTTTCATCTTTTTGTTTGAGTCTGCAGATTTGTTTCTACCTCAGTGACTTAATTTATATACAAGGTAAATAAAAGACTGCAGCTTGTCATTTATTGTCCATGAAATACAAAGATTGTGTGATCACACAGAGAACATCGGCAATGACATAGTGTATGTATGTATACAGTACAGCCGTCATTTCACTCGAGTTTGTGTCCCTATTTTTTCACAAGACTTACATTGATAGTCTGAATTACTGTAATAGTGAAATGCTTATCCATCTACAAGTGAATGGCATATCTTGTTTTCGGATTACTCGCATGATTTTCAGATAGTCATTCACACGCGTTTCAGCGATAACACAAAATGAGTTGCTTTGATTCATAAGAGCTACACTAGTTGGATCTGTGTGTTCAAATTTATAATGATTTGCTGCGTTATGCGTTTAGCCTATTATTTAACAGTGGTATGTATCAACGGATGTAATGGTATGTATTAATTGTGGAGGCTATTTGCAAGGCTTTGGAGAAATCATGATTTTTGTCGTGCTTTAATCAACACCTTGCTGTTCATGTATAATGTGTGCCTCATAATCGTGTGTCGGTGATTTTTTGTACCGTTTTATCAACAATACAAGTTAATCTATGTTAGGTGTAGCCATGCATTCCGATCTGAAATTTATTGCAATATTTACGGTAAGTCCTGTAGAAATATATGTGAATAAACACATCCGAGAGAGCAAGTCTGTGAACCAGAAGTTTAGGAAAATGGCTAACGCGAGTTAGGTCTCCTATGTTAGCTCCCAAGATGTGCCGAAATGCATGTATTTCATATGATATCAATTAATAATAAAGAAACAGTATTCAGAACCACTCTTCTTTGCCACAAAAAAGTTGTGTCTAGGACACACTGAATTTAGGGTCTGAAAGCATGTTTTGCCAGATTGTGTGACAGCTGGATGGTAATTGGATTTGTTTATCAAATGGTATGCAAACCCAACGTAATTCCACACTCAAACGAAATACCGGTACCACAGCTTTCCGTCCTAATTGTTTCTCTCATGTCTATGATTCAAGTAATATATGATCTCCTTTCTTGCTGGCTGTAGTACTTATCAAAACTACAGTAATTACCCCTAGCTAAATTTCATGAAATGACAACAATTGAAAGTATTGAACAAATTACAGGTCATCTCACATGTGGATATGGACTGTCAGGGTCTACTGGTATCTCACTCCACAAATTACCAAAAGAGAACTTCACTTTGGTCAACAAATGCTCTCTGGTCAAATTGCTGAAAGGCAAATCATATAGAAATTACATAGTGTAACGAAAGCTAAAACAAACATTTATGTTAGTTTTTAAAATTATAGTGGATTTTACATCATCAGAACACAAAATTATAAGGTATGTGAGTACAAGAAAAAACATTTGGAAGATTTCATTAGGTTGAACTTAAATTGTAGTTTGGGGGTTGAATTTTAATATACAGTAATTTGGAACTAGAAATAAAATGGTACGGTGGAAGTAGCAAACAGCCATAATATGTAATGACCCATTGAGCATTGGTACTTTATCATATGTACAATACATTTAGTTTAATAAAATGTCTTATTTTCTTCTGATTATTGCTAACTATACAAGTAATTTTCTGCCATACACTTACTTGGCTGCCATCTCTTGTTACTTTCTGGGAATTCTTGCAACTTCACTATATAGAAAGATATTCTTGTTACCTGTGTATTCAGTAAAATTTTGGTGAAATGAGAATATTGATTGCTTGTACTTAGTTAAAGGCATACGGTAAACTCTTCATAATCAACATCATAAGTGAAAACTCATTTTGATTTTCAATATTGCAATGTCATTATTTTACCCAATCACCAATGATTCAAGAGTAAGAATGACTTAAAGCCCCGAATAAACGAATCTCAAAATATCCTGAGTTTTCCAAGAGTTTTCTTTGAATAAGACCAATTAAAGACTGAAAAAGTATATAACACTGTCATAAGCGTGGAAAGTGGCATATAAATTCAAACATTTCATTTTAGATTTCCTGCCATTTCCATAAACTATAATCATGTGACATAGTAAATAAAGATTACAACAACAAAATGCTGGCCATTATAAGTATTGCCTCACGCTTGTTCCTTTATGATCATGATGTGTATGTGCAGAAAATACTGCATTTTCCTACTTTTTCTGTGAGGGCGCCATTTTATGAGTGTGGCACCTATTTATTATTTAACCTGTTAAAACATGTAGGCATGGTTCAAATCAGCGAGCAGTGATACTTCTATGCATGTCCTTCAGTTAGCACATTTACACATACCAACTTTAGTTTGAAAATAGAATCATGACAATAATGCATAAAATTCGCAGCTATTAGGGCTTTAAAGGGACAAAGTCGCCCTTTTTTCATGAATTTTGTTTAATATGAAATACTACTTATATTGTTTGACATGTTGAAAGATAATGAATGAATGGGTGACCATGCATATATTCGACCCTGTTTTTACACACAATACATGAAACCATCGCGAAAATGAATTAATGATCATGACCATTAATTCATTTTCCCGATGGTTTCATTTAATTTGTCTAAAACCAGGGTCAAATATATGTATGGTCAACCATACATTCAGTATCTTTCAACATGTCAAACAATATAAGTTGTGTCTCATATCAAACAAAATTCATGAAAAATGGGCGACTCTGTCCCTTTAATGTGGAGCTGCACATTGCCAACAAGAGTTTTTTTCAAAAAACATATTTGTCATCTTAGATGACAAGGAAACTCCCTAATAGTATATATTTTCAACAAGTCATGGTTGATGACACAGTCCCCACTTGAAATGGGTACTTTGATTACAAGTTCATGGAGAGGATAGAGTTTTGGTCATTAATTAGGTCAGTGGTTAAAGATGAGTTCCATGGTAGTGAAAACGTAAAACCAATGTTGGCTGCCACCCTAATTACAAAAGGTCATTGAATAAGTCAATTAGTAATTAATCGACAGGATGTTGTAAAACATTTTTGCATTCATTATAACAGTGACTAATTATCATGTGTGTATTTCCCAAATAATATACCACCATGTGTCAATGAATTGCATTGTATTTCAGGACATATCACTCGACTTTGGAAAGTTCATTACATATGTAAATAAAATATTAATTAATATGACACTGCATAGTGTCTTTATTCAATGTTAAAGCAGCATGTTCATTTTTAGCCGGATGCCAGCCAAATTGATGGGCTACTTTCCTATTTTGGCTGGCTACTTTTCAGCACTGTTTTGCTCTCTGGCCCGGAAATTCTGGTTTTGATAACAATATTTTGATTTTTTTGGTGGTCTTGCAAGCCCGAGACACTATCTCAGAAGTGCCGATGTGGCTATATGTAGTCTAGCAATTTACGCGGTGAACTTGTTGCTATCACAGTAGTACCGTGATCAGCGAACGTGTTGTATTTTAATACAGGGAATCGCTCTCGAGGTCAACCTTACTTGTCCGATCACAGGCCAAATTATTCCGACGTTCACATCGGGTATAGCTGAAAATTGGACTAACTTACAATATTGTTATGCCCGCGAATAGCCGACCATTTCCGAATGAAGCCGACTTTTGTTTCGCTCAAAAGCGGAAGAGAAAGTCGACACTTGAATGCTTTGGTTTTCTGCGTAAGAATAGGGCCTTGTCTGATGGGTTTGGTAGGTTTTTGATCAATTGTAAAGCGACCAAATGTTACTGAGTCTGATTTTTCATACTTTTGAAACGCCATGTCAATCCCTCCATGGTCAATCACGATGCCAATATTCAAGTCGATCGACATCGCGTTTTGTGGAGGGGCCGTGGTTGTGTGCATTGCGGAAGAGAAAGTCGACGCTTGAAAACTTTGATTTTCTGTGTAAGAATAGGACTTTGTTGGTTTTGGGAGGTTTAGATCAAATCTAAATAAACAAAAAATTACTTGGTCTCACTTTTCGTACTTTTGAAATGCTACATCGATCACAGTGTCAAATTTCAGGTCGACTGATATGGCGTTGTGTGTACCGTGTTACATTTGACTGCCGGTGCTTTGTACACACGCGGTGTAGTACAGACAGGCGTTCGGTGTCGTTAGTTTGAGGTTTTATCAAACATGAACACTGAAATTTAGCTCTCTTTTTCAATTATATTCAACATCACCAAAAAATCAATAATCAGCTCGCGGATTCGTTTTATTGTGAAATTAGTACAGTGAATTAAAATCTCTGAAAATTGTGTTCCTATAATTCATTGAATTGAATAAACTGTTTGATTTCACTGTATCTTCAATCAAGTTTATTTAAAGCAGTAATTTGTACAGCCAGGCTTGTCAGGATTCTAGCGGATTGTTTTCTGGGTTGTGAAAAACCTTATTCTATGATGTATTTCCAAATGTTTGTTCAAGTCATGAGCTAAACATAATTCTACACAACCGTCTGGTGAAATGTTGCTATTATCCTTGTCAACTGAATGCAGTTGACAGGCCTGAGTGATATCAAAATAATTTTTCTGACATTTTTTTAAAACTTTATCCCTTGAAAACATGTTGTTGGCAATGATAATGATTATTCTGTATGCTGAAATGGTCTCTAATACTGAGTAAGAATGCATGAAATTACTCCAAAATGTCTTCAAAATTTAAACATTTCTTGCCCACAGGGACGGGGGAAACCATCTCCCTGTGTGCATGTTGAAATAGCCTTTTATACACTGTATAAGAATGAGTAAAATTGCTCAGAAATGTCTTCAAATTTAAAAACAATCCTTAACACTCTTATGCTGAAAAGGTCTTTCATACAGTACAATAATGCACGAAATTACTCTGAAATGTCTTCAAATTTTAAAAATTTCTTGCACACGGGGAGGGGACCCCCTCCCTGAAACTCTCCCCCTGTGTGTATGTTGGAATAGTCTTTTATACATACAGAATGCATGAAATTGCTTAGAAATGTCTTCAATTTAAAAAAAATACTTAACA
>LD345971.1:96106-116023 GCA_001465055.1 Ptychodera flava
TATCATGCAACTTTACACTGCTTTACAAGCTACAAGGTAAACCCAACCTGATGATGCTGAATATTTGCTGTAATTTTTAGCATTTGTTCAATGTTCATCTCTGTGTCAGCATTTGTTTGTTATTCTATCATTACATAGAACACCCATTGCTGTATTTAGCAACATACCAGTGTGAACATAAATGACCATTGTTATTGTTGATAAATGAATTCTAGCCTGGACTTGATTCAAGATCTCTTTTCAACAAAAACAACCCCGACTGTTTACTGTATGGTTTGTGTTGACATGCTAAATACTGGACATTTCATGACGCTTCAGGGAGGAGAACAAGATACTGCAGTAGATGCATAAAACAAACCACTGTGAATATTACCGAATTTGGTAGCTAAAGGAGTTTAACTAAACACGTTGAGTTTATCTGTCACCCAGGTAGCATCTATGGTTCTCTTTTGTAGAGGTCAGAAATTCTGGCCAAATATTGAATTGATGATTTTTTTCCTTGGCCCCCCCTAAAAGATTGTGGTATTTTTGTCTGCCCCCCCCCTAAATTTTCTTGGGAAAAATGGGTGGCCCCCCCTGAAAATCCTCCCCCCCCCTGGAAGTAAATTCTGAATCGTCCCTTAGTTCTACGCATGAATTTTTTGATCGAAAAATTGATGCTTTGTAAAGTTTGGTCAAACATCCAATGCATTCACTTTTCCCAGGACGTTTTTTGATGAAATTCGTATGGTCAACCTAATCAATGTAGTATCAATCGACTCTTAATGGTACGAAACGTGTCAAACTGTCAGCCGACTCCTATCGACCCCTAGCGTTTTCACGTAAGGGGGTTTTCTTTCTGCCTACTTTTAGCGATTTTCTAAAATGTGGACGCCTTATGTAAACATAGCCAGGTCTGCAGCTTGGGGCCGGGGCTGCAGGTAAGGCCAAAAAACAAATATGTGCTGTTCCGATTACCCGACCTACCCCAATTTTATCCCCCCCCCCCGACCCTAGACTTTTTAGAGCTTCGTAAACCCGGAAGTAAAAATAATGATATAAAAAAAAACGTGAAACGCATGAAACTAATTTTAGTTCGATTTTGATACTTTTTGAACTGCTTCAATAAAATGCTGTTGAAACAATACCACGCGTAAATTTCAGTACGCTGATTTTGCATATGAAAGCCTATCAGTCAGTTGAGAGTTACGTTCACAAAAGTTCATTGCCCTAGCCCGATAAGGTTTCTGTGTCACATCATCTCTGTGTGATTGAGAAAAGGAGACAAACTGAAGTTTTTGTGCATCATATGAATGTCCATAACACTCTGAAAATAATTCTGATAGCAAAATTGACACGAAAAATTGGACTTTACTGTCACAGAAACGTGTTCAGTGCAGACTGCACAAGCATTGAAGCAAGCTGTGGTGCATGGTGTCAATGGGCCCGGTTTTTGAATTCAGTGAACAGACACTGACTCATTTTTCGGGGCGAATAAACCCTAAAATTAACTGTCGGTGACAACCAACCTTTCTGTTTGTTATTTTCCCCATTCTAAAATGACTGAAAAAAAGCAAATGGAGCAAATCTGACATCGAGAAAAACTCGGCTCCGCATTCAATTCAAAACAAGGGATCTGACCCTCTAAGTTGTTCGTTTTAGCTCTACTGAGTCTGCGCACAAAACTACAAGACCACCTAGGTCACTAGAAAAATACAGCTCACTGGTAGTGAGGGATATATACGCACAGTAAAAACGTGACAAACAAGCACATTATTTTTTTCACAAGCTACAAAACATTCTTTTATAACTACAATAGTTTTTTTTTCTTGGTTTGTGTAATGCAGACAGTTCAGTGAAAAATGAAAAATCCCTTTAAGGTACAGTGGGAATGGCTGGCTGTTATTAATTTTGATGTTTGAATGTACATTAAGCCCTATGAAAGCAGACTTACAGAATATGTGCAAACAAACATACAGCATATTTAAGCATGAGGGAATATGGTACAGTTTTTAGGAATATTAATGATTATGAATATTAATGAGCCGTCCGCCACTCTGGGAAGCCCTATACATTCACAACAGTGATACCTAAATTTGTTGAATTTTGAAAAAATCTTATAGAGGATGGTATTTGGAGCCAGCAGCTTGGATTGTGTAAGCAAGTGATTTATTGCTTGTAGTATGTATATCACAAGTGACATCACTGCAACATTAAAACTTACATATAAGATATCATTAAATGTTTCTGTTAAATCCCCCAAAAAATTTTAAAACCCCCTCAAAAATTCCAGTAGAGGGGGACCAATCCCCCCTGGTATAGTATCCTAGATAAAACACTGCATTGATGACAGTAAATATTGTGTTGTGTCAGTTCTTACAAGTCAGACTTACCTGTGGATAAACAGTTCACTTTCCTGTCAAAGAGTTGTAATTCAGCCATATCAATTTCCATGGCAGTCTAATGAGCCACACACTTCAATTCTACTGGTGAATATTTTATTTTAATAAATTGGTATTCAATTTGAGTGCGTTTCATGAGGAAATTGTTCACTGGTAGTTTGTTTGAATGCGTACAAAATGCACATTGAGAAATAAAAAAAAATAAAAAAAAAAAATTTTCCCTACCTACCTACCCTATTTTTGAGAACCATGTAATCGGAACAGCACAATTTTTTTTGGGCCTAACCTCGACCCCTGTCCGTTTCGACCCAAGTAATTCACACCCTCTTGTGGTTGGTTGTGGTCAGATCAATCCCGGTGCCTTAGTCACTTCGACCTCAGTCAATTTTCATGTTACGTGTACCTGACAACGTTTTACTGAATACATTATGCAACTTGTTTCTGTGAGAAAAGCTGCTTGCTTCGAATTCGCTACAACAATCTGATTGTGGAGAGCCTGGGGTACCCCCAGCCCCATTGTCATTTACTGACTAGGGAACGCGTGTCATTGAAGTGGGATGGATTAGCATGTCATTTACTGATTTTGGGAATAAGGCATCCATCATTATCGCAATTGATTGCCATATGCGGCAAGATTGGATGAGCAAAGCCGATCCGCTCGCCTTGGTGTCTTGACGCCAAATGAGCCGATTTCCGGTTTAAGCGCTGGACTTACAGCAATGCATTATGGGATATCTCCCAGGGCGGCGTGACTACAAATGAAAAACATAGAGACACTTTGGACCCCCCAATTTAAGCATTCTGAGGCATGTAAAGCTTTTGATATTTTGTGCATTTTCATCCAAAGAAGAAATGTCCTTCTTTACACAGTACACCACCAGAAGTATATGGGTAACAGCCATACTTGGTGACCAGCTGCCCATGTATATAATTGAAGGTTCCGAAATGCAAGTTGTTATTTTGGGGATTTTGTGACAAATTGGCATCATTTTGCCATGTTGTACTTTGAAAAATCCTGACAGACATATTATGATGAGGGAGGTTCCGAAATGCAAGTTGTTATTTTGGGGATTTTGTGACAAATTGGCATCATTTTGCCATGTTGTACTTTGAAAAATCCTGACAGACATATTATGATGAGGGTTTCTTTACATCATTTATCATTTGTATTATTCTCCCAGAACCAGTCATCTGTAAATTTTATAAAAACGTGCCAAGGTTTTCTGAACATACATTATTTTTGGGTGAAAATACATTGACATGTTTGATTTTTTATGCATTTTCATCCAATGAGTAAAAACTATTCCAACTCAGATTTCTAAGTTTATTTACCGGTACACTGGTACACAAACAGACATAGCTGTAAACTGGCACAAAATTGTTTGATCCATGAAGAAGCTTGCATGGGGAGATTGAATGGAGATGCAGTCTGAAAGGAGCCTATGAAATTTGCATAAAAGTCTGTGTTGTAGAGCCTCGTTTTCGTTACGCTGACCGCCACTGCAGTGCAGGATAAAACACCGTCGGCGAAAGGGCGGTCTTTAAATATCGATGTGCAGCAAAACGTGCAATAGCTAGAACTATAATTTTTGCTTTCAGTTGTTGCATACATACTAATGATCTGTTTTCCTAGGGTAAACTCACAAAAGTTGAGTAGATTTTATTTAAATCGCTACAAAGTGGGTGGTGAGGTTGACCCGCCAAATGCGGAAGTAAACTTCACCTTTTTCGTAAAACAGCTAGATAATGACCTTAGCGGTCTTAAGCCAAGCCGAAAATTTCAGAAAATATTTATTTAACTATTATCAACATTTGGTGAAATTTTCATGACCGTGCGACCATTTGCGGCAGTGTTGAATGTTTGTATGCAGTTACCATACCGCTGTATATGTATATCTCGAGGGTCTATGAGTATACGAACACACGTTACGCTATGTACACTCCACGCTGTTTACCGCGACCAAACCACTTGTTGTACACACGGGCGTTACACGATTAATCTTTCATTCTATTCAAAGTTTACTCCTATAATCAGGTCACTTATGTTATGTATAATAAAAGCATTTAATTAATGTCACATTATGACTATCAAGATTTAAAAAAAACTAAAATTTTCACTAATTATAAAATGTGCCAGTCAAGTTCGAGCACGCACGGTAATGCAGCAGGGACGGCCGCAGCTGTTAACCGGCTATCATTCTAGCCGCATCAATATCCCAGTACTCGTGTTTGGGATACAGGGTAGCTGTATGTATCCACGGAGATTTTGTGCGGTCAATGTTATTTCCCACAGTTTTTGTATGCTTGCTAGCTACTAGAATGCGAAAACAGGGAAAAATCACTCATAAACGAAACAGCACTGCTAGTCAGAACGACGGGTGTCTACTACTAAGTGTACGGCCGCATATACAGTGATACACGTAGCCCTTCTGTCACCATAGTGGTTTTTTTTCATTTGCGCTGTCCACGACTTTACCGAGAAGCCAGACAGGCAGATTGTGTTGGCCAGTGAGGTAACACAAGCTTGCAGTCTGGCTTCCTCGTCACAATCATTGAAAACATAAATAGAACTGAAAAAATCTGCCAAGTTAGCCGGTGAGGACCGAAAAAAATACCGCAATTATACGGTGTCGCTCAAATTTGATCAGAATTGGTACATACCAAAGATCAACAATAAGCGTTGTTTCTATCTGTTCAGTGCAGAAAAATTCTACGTTGATGTTATGACAATGATTTCTGCATCGTACACTAGAAAAACAACAAGAAATATTTAAACCAGAGAAACAAGAATGACAAAAGTAAATAAGGTCTGAAACTTTAGGTACTGGAGGTCAACTTTAGCAACATGCATAGCATTGAATGTTTCAACCATGGATGTACAAAAATAGACATCCATGGTTTGAGCAGTTCTGTTAATATGTCACAGTTCATAAACAATGACAGGAAATGACTAATAAGCTGTTTCAGTTACTGCCAACACTCCCACACATTAATAGGTACCCTGCATACAAATAGGTTAAAGGTCAAAAACCTCTTACTCAGGTGTGTAGGCTGTTTACTGCCACCACTTCTGCAAATTTGCAGGATTTCCCCCTTTTCTTACCTCATTTGCATATTTTTGACACTGACATGTACATTGGAACAACATCACATCTCAACCCCTGCATCTACCTGTATACCAAATACTGAGACGGTAGCTTTTGTGGTATGGGAGCCTTTGCGTGTGACGGACATACATCCGCACATACATACCCACAACATACATACAGACATACAGACGCCATCGACTCACCATATAAGCTCTTTTTGGTATTTATATACATACCAAATATGAGCTAAAGAGCTGAAAGAGTCTATGTGTACAGTCACGCTGTACGCCATGTTAGATTTAACACATAAACGTCGCCGCATAGTCAACTTCAAAGAGACATGTTTCAAAAACAGAGGCTTAAGCCACTGAGATTTTTTAAGATCCTATGGACCTATTCAAGATACGTCCCCTCCTTATTCTCATGGAAATTTGACTTTGGCTATGCCTTTGTGGCAGTGTTTAGTGAACGGCATTTTCGATCGCTCGAAAACCATGAAAATAAGGCAAATGCCAAAACGAATCAATAAAACCCCACAAAAAATCATCGGCAAACACCAACCAAGAGTACAATTCAGCAACTAACTGGAAATAGGACGGATGGTAAACGAAGGCTGAGATATCTACGGATAAAATTCTGGCGAAAAATGTCATAATCGTCACTCACTGACTAGACGGCGCAGTTCGAATTTGAAATAAATTCCTAATTATGCATGCAAATGAAGTACCCTCCTTTCAGACTGATAATAACACAGCAGACGCAGTGTGTGTTTATCAGTAAAACTGACCAACATACTTAGATGTTTTCCACAGATATTGGAAGATTGCGAGGGAAATTGATAAGGCTTATCAAAGTTGGTCTCCAGTACAAAATGACGTTGGCAGTAATAATAAGTGTCTACACACACCTAAATTAGTACATTCTCACAAACTTATTTCAAATAGTTTGAAAGTGTTATCATAAAAATAATGCTCAAAGATACAGCTGGTGGGGCATTAATGATAACCTAGCTTATGAATTACAACATCCCAACAATTAATAAGTGACCTAGCGGCCGATATAGTTCCGCTGTGTTTATGTAGAGAATAACTATTTTTGACACATGTTGATGAAGAAGGTGGAAATCTTTGCCAACATACTTAGATGTTTTCCACAGATATTGGAAGATTGCGAGGGAAATTGATAAGGCTTATCAAAATTAGTCTCCAGTACAAAATGACGTTGGCAGTAATAATAAGTGTCTACACACACCTAAATTAGTACATTCTCACAAACTTATTTCAAATAGTTTGAAAGTGTTATTGTAAAAATAATGCTCAAAGATACAGCTGGTGGGGCATTAATGATAACCTAGCTTATGAATTACAACATCCCAACAATTAACAAGCGACCTAGCGGCCAATATAGTTCCGCTGTGTTTATGTAGAGAATAACTATTTTTGACACATGTTGATGAAGAAGGTGGAAATCTTTGATAGCTCAATGCAGTGGCCAGAAAAAAACTGGCTAAAATAAGCTGCAAAAATACACAATTGAAGATTTCATCATACTTTGAGTATATCACATCGGATCATCCCTAACAACATGTCAACCAAAGCTATCTGATGAGTAGTTTTTTGAGAATAAAATTTTCTGACCAAAAATGGCAACAATTGCCCCAAAAATACAAAATTGCAGATTTCATCATAATTTCAATAAATATCATTAAGGTGATCTATAGGAACCTGTATATCAAATTGCAAAGCTATTAGATGAGTAGTTTTGGAAATACTCATTTTTTGACCAAAAATGGCAAAAATTGCCCAAAAATTACAAAATTGCAGATTTCATCATAATTTCTATAAATATCATTTAGTTCATCTATAGAAACCTGTATACCAAATTTCAAAGCTATAAGATGAGTAGTTATGGAAATACACATGTTTTGACCAAAAATGGCAAAAATTGCCCCAAAAATACAAAATTACAGATTTCATCAGAAATTCAATATATATATATTACTTAGCTCATCTGTAGAAACCTGTATACCAAATTTCAAAGCTATCAGGCCAATACTGTTTGAGAAACACATTTTTTGACCAAAAATGGCAAAAATTGCCACAAAAATACAAAATTGCAGATTTCATCATAATTTCAATAAATATCATTAAGGTGATCTTTAGGAACCTGTATATCAAATCGCAAAGCTATTAGATGAGTAGTTTTGGAAATACTCATTTTTTGACCAAAAATGGCAAAAATTGCCCAAAAATTACAAAATTGCAGATTTCATCATAATTTCTATAAATATCATTTAGTTCATCTGTAGGAACCTGTATACCAAATTTCAAAGCTATCAGATGAGTAGTTTTGGAATTAAACATTTTTTGACCAAAAATGGCAAAAATTGCCCCCCCCAAAAAAAATTACAGATTTCATCAGAATTTTAATATATATTACTTAATTCATCTATAGAAACCTGTATACCAAATTTCAAAACTATCAGACCAGTACTTTTAGAGCAATACATTTTTTTACCAAAAATGGCAAGAATTGCCTTAAAAATGCAAATTTGCATATTTCTGCACAATTTGAACAAATCTGAAATAGATCATCCCTAAGGACATATGTACCAAATATCAAAGCTATCTGACTGGTAGTTTTGAAGGAGAAGATTTTTAAAGATTTTTTTACCAAAAATGGCAAATTGCCTTAAAAATACAAATATGCAAATTTCACCACGATTTGAACAAATCTGACTGAAGTCACCCCTAAGTAAACTGCATATCAAATTTCAAAGCAATCGGACAAGCGGTTTCAGAAAGGAGATTTTTTTACCAAAAACACCAAAAATTGCCCCAAAAATACAAATATGCAAATTTCACCACGATTTGAACAAACTTAAGTGAGGTCACCCCAAGTGAACTGCATATAAAATTTCAAAGCAATTGGACTTGCAGTTTCAGAGGAGAAGGCAATTGTTGACGGACGACGACGGAAAATCAACCTATTTGATAAGCTCCGCGTTGCTGACAGCGGAGCTAAAAATAGCGTCAATGACGTTCTACTCACATTTCGTTACACATGGCAAGCCAGAGTGAGTGTACACACAATATTAAATAGCTGTTATGGACCTTGAGCCAGGCCTTGAACTTGTGATATTCATAGTCAGTGCATTTCAAAAAAATTTGATGTGCTTTCCATTTAAGTACGAAATGGTTGGCAACTGTTGCAACTGTTGATCACACACACACTTACGCAATACCATGTATCCTAGCATATCATAATTGGTGATACAATCTGCCATTTCAAAGTAAACGTGTCCTCTTATAATATTGGACTGCATATAATTAATGTAGACAATATTTGGTCTAAGGTTGCACAATGGGAGACTATTAAAGGTAACATACAATAATGGGCATTCTTTAGAGCTTCCACTGGTAACAATGCTCCACTGGTAACAATGCTGCTACACCTACATGATAATGGTACAGCATTCTCACCAGGCTGCGATTCTGCAACATTCTCACGTACATTTCTGTTTTGTCGTGGATTTCTGGGCAATGTGCGCCAATAGTGGTGTGCATTTGAAATTATTATTATAAACTTTCGTAGAGCTTGCCATATGGCTGGCCGGCCATATGGTGCGCATATACAGCCGGCACTTCTCAAAATAGACGTAAATGATTGACACTAGTAATAACATTTTCTGGTTGAAACTGAGGCAATCTGGAAGCAATGCCCGACAGAGGGCTTACTTAAACCACAGTCACTCGAGATTCCATACACGATGGCCACCGTGTGGTATGCATTATGTATACCACACAGCGGCAACAACAGGACCTTATCCTGAAGAACAGAACCACAGGACCTCAGGCTGAACAACAGAACGACAGGACCACAGCCTGAACAACAGAATGACAGGACCTCAGGCTGAACAACAGAACAACAGGACCTCATCCTGAAAAATAGAATGACAGGACCTCAGTCTGAACAACAGAATGACAGGACCTCTGCCAGTCGACCTTTGTGGAGTAAGGACTATAAACTTCTGATTTTGACTGAAAAAACGCATGCAAGGAGGATCCAACAGTCAACCCAACAACTGCTTCTAATTGATTCACATTTCCAGCTGCTGGTTGGTGTGGATTTTCTGTTTCCACTGTACTAACGTGCATGTACCATTGCCACATGCACTGCTCTTCAAGGTCAAGTAACATATTCGCCAGCGACATCACATCAGGCTCGGCGATAAAGTCAAGTTTGATGCGAAAAACGTGACCTCTCTGTGTAAAATTTAGTTTATTAAGTATCAATTACAAACACACCAAATTGACAACTAACCTAGTCGGGCTCGTCGTCAAGAAGAGGTTCAAGGATTGGAACTTGTTTGGGCACCAAACAATATCAATCTCGGGGTTTGATTGGATGTCGTAGTTGATACCATTCCGCAGGAAGGGTGATCCATTGATGACGCAGTAGTTAAATTTCATTCTTTTATTTGTGATAAGTATCAACTTCAGACTACTTTTGACAGCTATTGAATGGCACTGAACAGTAAATCACAAGACCTCAGCCTTAATAAGAGAGAACAACACATTAACCTCAGCCTGAACAATAAAGAGCGACAGGATATCAGCCTGAACAACAGAACGACAGGATGTCAGCCTGAACAACAGAACGACAGGATGTCAGCCTGAACAACAGAACGACAGGATGTCAGCCTGAACAACAGAACGACAGGACCTCAGTCTAAACAACAGAATGACAGGACTTCAGCCTGAACAACAAGACTCAGACTGAACAACAGAGAACAACACAGTCCTTCAAGAATTACCATCATCATGGCAACTTCAACGTAAACAGTTGACTTGGTAACCTCAACTATTGGTCCACCCTATGATAGAGGTTTATCATGGTTTGAAAAAGATTTAATTGCAACGGGAGCTGTGGTGTTTGTATTCACCATTGCCATCATTATCATGAAGTGCAGACAATTAACCATCTACCCAAGAGGCAACAATCAACAGGCATCTACAGAAAGTCATCTGTAAAACCACCATTGTTGCGAGCAGTGAAGGCCATATCAGGGATATGATCAGAAATCTGCCCTTCTGCTGAGGTTGCTCTTGAAGAAATGACAAAACCCTGCAATCTCATTGCTTGCTTAAAGTTCATAGAATATATCAATTTTTTTCTGGAAAATAAACATCTTAAGTAAAATCCAAACATTAGGCTCAATGCATTTTCAATCAATTTTGTTTTGTTTATCAGAATTTCTCTACTTCTATATCAACGAATTTTGTTGACTGCCAATATTGTATAAGTTGTCAACACAGCTTCATAAATATGTCTAATGTTATGATTCCTCATAAGTTTTTTTCATTGGCATCAAAATTAATGAGACAGGGATACACAACAAAAAGACTCATTAGGACTTTCAAAAAGTTCTATGGTCAATATGGCGACATTGTGGCCAAATATGACACCTCCATCACTCAAAAGATTAACGACAGCATTCCTGGCTTTGACTTATTACAGTGATTCATATCCTGTATCATTTCATACAATATTTAGACAATTTGGACCAATCCTGATGGGTGTAGCATGCTAGCAGGGTACGCTTACCCATTCTAGAGACCTGGTACCACCTGTAACTATCAGTGGTTCAGGATGGTCCTACTTAAATTTGTAAATCACAAATGTCCCATGGACCTGGTAATGTATTATCTTGAATGGAAATGATTAATGGACCAGTTTAATGTCATATTGATACCAAGAAAGGAATTATCAGTATGCTCGTGAGTTCCCCACTGACAACATATTTGTTGAATTTGGAGGACATATTCCAACAGTGTATAGGAATTTCTCTATGGGTACTAACTGTGCTCCCTTGCTTGCTGACTTATTTCTATACTCATGTGAGGCAGAATTTATCCAGGATTTAATCAAACAGGTCAGGGCCTCTGTAGGTAGAACTTTCAACCTAACATTTAGATACATAGACGATGTTATTTCAATGAATAACTCCAAATTCAGCGACTATCTTGCTATGATCCTCCATAACTACAGAAACGGCCTCTTCTGCTTCATAGCTGGATATTTTCCTTGAATATGACTCTAATGGTCACCTTTCTACTAGGCTATATAACAAGAGAGATGATTTCAACTTTAGTATTATCAATTTCCTACACCTCATAATTAATATTCCACTCTCCAAGAAGAGAGGGCTGCTTATCCATGGAGATGATGATATCCGAGCACTCTTCCATCACTTTTCAGACTTGTTCATAGAGGAATTAGGAAAAGAACAGGACGTGTATATAAATTTAAAAGCTTGAGTCAGAGATCTTGGCAGCTGCTCTGTATACAAAATGTATCAGCATCTTTTGACAATTACACCGCCAAACATGAGTACCGCCACTTTTGAGGTGTTTTTATCATATGAGCATCATCAAAACTGCAAAGCGATCTTGTATATCACTGTTAGGAAATATATTCTTGTATTACGTCATTATTAGTACAGTGTCTTACTATAGATACTCTGATAGCATTCCTTCTAAGACTAAGCTTTCAGGCACCGCTTCCTATCACTGTTTATTTTACCAACCAGAGATTCCATCTGCTAAGACAATATGCCTAATCCATCATGTGCCTTTCTCGTGACTCATAGACACTTTTCCCGCCAAAAGTGCTTTATCTACGGGAACCTCGCCTTCCCTAATCAGAGACTTTTCCACCCTCAACAGAGACACTTCACGTCACTGGACTCTATGTACGGTCTCTCACCCAAGTGTTATGCTTCACTGTATTAGCCACTGTCTATTATATTAGTACAGAATAAAGTAGTCATTTATAGTATTAGACGACTTCGTCTCCCGACTGCTTACTCAGACCTGGTCATATTCCACACATAATTTCTGGTGCCGAGACCAGGATTGAGAGACTACCTACTACAGCCTGAAGCATACATTCAATGATGCCAAGAAACGGAAACTCCTTCGGGTCCTCCGGATCCGAGGACACTGCAGAGCTGGAATACCAAAGAAATGGAAGACGCGATCGGATAACAACACTTCTGAAGCAAGCGGACGACATAATCTCCAAGGAAAACCCCACAAAAGAAGAAATTGAAGCACTTTCCAAAGTCACCAACAATGATTCTTCGAAACGACACGATATTGTCAAACAAAATAGGCTGTGTTTCAATTGCCTTGGGAAACACAGAGTCAGCGACTGTAAGTCCAAAGGAAAATGCCGCAAATGTGATAGAAAGCATCACACTTCACTCTGTAAATCGGACCAGGGAGCCACCTCTACGACTTTGGAAACTTCACGCGATCCTACCCCTACTCAACATAACGCTGATGCTTCGCCTCAACCCAGTACCACGAACGCTTCGCACGCTCAACCCGCCGCGGCAACTACTCAAGTACATTTCGCTACCTCGGATAAAGAAGAAACCGCTCTTCTGAAAATCGCTGTTGTTCCTATCTCATCGGGACGGAAAACCGTCAACACTGTTGTACTCATCGACGAAGGTTCTAACCATTCATTTATAGCTAGAGACTTAATTCGGAAACTGAACATTAAACCGGACGGCTACCTCAATACTAGTATCGCAACATTGGGCGATCTCTCTCAAAGTAAATGCTACAAAACGGCTATACGTTCAAGCTTCATACTCGCAACGGACCAATGGAAATGAGCGGGCTGATCGCACCGAAGATCTCGAAGATCTCCGCAATGAAGAACTTCATCAAGAAACCGCTTGTCGACCTTCCTCGTCTACGGGGGCTACCGTTAGCCCATCATCCCTCGGACGCATCCTCCTTCGAAATCTCCGTACTCATCGGCGCTGATCACTCGTGGGACTTCATCCAAAATGAAGTCATCGAAGGACCCGGACCATACGCTGTGAAGTCAAAATTCGGATACCTGCTATCTGGACCTACAAACGCGAGAAACAATCTCAACGCTGCTAACGGGACTATTCTACATATCGCTACGCACTCTATGGAAGAAGAAACAAAACTTCAGACTCTCTGGGACTTAGAAACTATCGGAATTAGAAATGAAGAGCACTCAACGGACACTAAGGTAAGCAAATTTGAATTATTTCGCGATACCCACTTACGCATCGACGACGGTAAATACGTTGCTAAGCTTCCTTGGAAACCAGATCACCCGCCATTACCGACCAATTATCAAATTAGTGAGAAACGCGCCATGGTATGCAGATTAAAGCCAGATTTATTGAACACATACAATCGCATTATTCAAGAGCAAATCTCTCGTGACTTTATTGAAGAAGTTTCTCATGATGAAACTCGTGGACATTATCTACCTCACCGCTCTGTTAAAGGTATGGAAATCGATCCCAGGGCCTAGGAGTGGTACATGTAAAACAGTATGTATCTTTGCGTCAGAGGCCGAATAAACTATGAGTGTATTTATCCAGGAAATCTTAATCCCGACTGCTATGTTTGTACGCACATAGGACCAGTCGACGTTAGGGACACAAAAAAACAATGAGGAGCAAACAGGCAGTGGTTTTGAACAAAATCAATGTACCGGTACTTCACCGATGTCTGTAACTCCATACATGAAAATATTCGTAGCTTGACGCACTTTGAACATAGTTCGTAACAAGGGACAGTGGAAAGCCCATTGAACTACGTGTACAACTATAACAGCCACTCATGTAGTTAGTGCAAAGTGAAGATTTTTCCGATCAACAACTTTGACGGATGGTGGACTGACCTTTCCTACCGCAATTGTTATCTCCCTCGATTCAGCAAAATTTGTTCGTATGGACTATTGATGCGGTGTTTACAGTTGTTACGTGGTGGTAAATCCTAGTCGTATTTACGACTGCTGCGTAAACAGTCACTGAATAAACTTTGCACGCGTTTACGAGCACCGGATATTTTTACCGTTTTTAATCAAAAACCGTCCGTATACGCGTATGACGGTGACAAAAACAACACAAAGAAGCTTGCGTATATTGTTACTGAATTACTTTGACCAAAACAAATTCACCCAAAGGCCGAACGGTGATCATACAGAACTCTGCAGGTTTCTGGACTAAACGACCCCAAACCGACCGGATCTCAGTCAACTGTGCCGGGCTCGATGTCTACTCTATCAGCGTAAACTCAAACTTTCACTCCAGACAACTTTACCCTACAAACTGGGAATATACTAAATTTACCTTGAAAAAAATTCAAAATGTGTATCGTATTGAAAGAATTTTACCGGGGCCTCGGAACAAATTAAAAAAACAACAAATCCCAACAGAAACGGTTGAATGATCATTCGTGTGCAAGGTCACTGTATCTTATGTCAGGGTAAAAAAATTGTAGCTTTGAAATTTTTGGACGGTACAAAAGGCGGGGCAGAATTAGACAAGATTACGATCAATGTTACCTGTTGAAAGCAGGTAGTTTGGTGTCCAGTGAGAGCATGATTGCCAATATACGACGGCTGTCGATTTGAGCTGCCTCCAATCGAAAATTTTCAATACAAAGACATGATATCAATAATTTTCTGTCTTCTCGCCAAATAGCTACGATCAAGATCATTATGATAGAAGCAATTGACCGCCAAACACCTGCTTGCTGGTCTTATACACAACGTATAAAAATTGATTATTCCTGCTGAGAAATACGACAGCAAATATTGCTATGTGAATTTCTTACTATCTTCCTCGCAATGGTTTTACATCTGTGTCTATTTTATCACGGCCACTGGACCATTTCTGACGATTTTTACTAACAAAGAATCAGTTCACACTCATCAGGGGAACACATGGCAAAGACGTTCAAAAAAATTCATCACATGAAAGATTACCTTAATCCCCGTTTCAAAGATGTAGAAATGTATAATGTGTTGTTCATCTTGAAAAATCCCGAACTGCAGCCTCTAAATACAAAATGCTTTTTCTTCTGAGCAACTTCCTGACAACTTGACAAGCACACTCCGGTCATCACATGACGGTTGTAACCATACATGTGCTGCCACCAATGGAGAATCAAAAGACTTCAAATCAAAAGTCAAAAAGTATAGAAAACATATCAACATCCAAGCATTGTAAAACATAGTTATTTTGATAAGGTCAATTTATTGTATATTATAAAAAATCTCCAGGCCACTCGGAACAGAGTAAGATTATGATCTCACTCGTTCGAATAATACTCTCACACGGTAGGGTGAAAATGGGAACTCAGATCGTTATATACTGCTTCTGCCAAGCGAATCGGGCGCTTAGCTAAATACGGTAAAATGGCCATAATTATTATTGCTAGTCTCTGTAAATTTTGCCGACTATTTGTTAGTAGTTGTCGAATTTCTTGAGTTTGTCCGAAAACTATTCAGTGAATGACGTAAGTTTCGAGACACCTGAGTGCGAACGCAATATCGATATCGCGATAGCAAAATCAGTTACAGACAATCGAGGAAGAACATAAGAGTCTATAATAAATCTGCAAATTAAATGAATCCTAAGTTACTATGAAAGTAAAAAAGGTAATGTCGTGCCCTGGTTGGGAAAGAAAAGTGATTAAGATTTCCAAAAAAAAAACATCAGATGGTAAAAAACAAGCTCAGAAAAACGTATAGAAAAGAACGACATCACGGCATCTTCAGACCTTTCATCATGTTTCAGTCTAAACGGTCAACATTTGGTGCTATAATCTATGTCAAGTGTCTCTTTTTGGTCAAATCTGACAGAGATGAATCAATCGCGATTTAGTTTCATCGCCCCTACCTGACAGGAAATAATGCAGCTCATGGGCACCTGTATAATCGTGGCGTGAACGTATCCAATGGCCGTCCACTGCATGGGCCATTGACCGTGCATCGCCAGTCAACAACGGTTTTCGCAGTCTGTGAGCGGTCGAATGATTTGGGTTGGCTGCATAGATTGGAATCAAGTTGATTTCGGCCGAAAACAGTCAGTAGTTTTTCGTGCTCCGTCCAAATTGGATCCGCATGTTGCCGGTTTCGTCCATGGCAATCAACAGTGCTGTGGTGGGAGGCCGTATAACGCCGGGACACCACGGCATCGTACGCAGGGCTAGGCCACAACATACTTCCAAAAGAGATCTATCGTAAAATATCGTACTGCAGGTCAACATACACATCACCCATTCATAGGCCTACAGGTGCACAGATCAACAAACAAACAGGGAGAGGCAATCTGCTTGAAACCATGAAACAGTCCGTTTGTGTCTGAACTCATCTGAGACTCGTGTTTAGTAACCGTTGGTCAAGTATTTTGCTAAGATGTAAGAATCGTTTATTCATTGTTGACATCGTAATCAATCCGATGTACACAACAAATGTTTGATCGTTTTGCACCTTTGCTCGTCCCCTCGTGATTGCAACTGTTGAATGCTTTCATCTATTGTTTGTTGGACGCTTCGAACACAACATCGAAGCAGTTTTGGCATCAAAAATCAACTTAAAATGGAAAAAATGAGAGAATTTCGCCAACAAGGTGATTCCACAAGTATTCACAAAACGCAATATGTTGGAACAGTGCTTTAATTTACACTATGGTTCTTGAAAGATCCAGATTTTCGGGTTCATTCGTTGACGCTGTTACCATGTGCCACTCATGTTGGATTATGAATGCCCAGGGAGATAGGGGGTATTTATAGGCTCCCCCTGCCTTTAAGGAAGATTCGACAACAACTCCTATCCGTGTAGTTTATGATTGCAGCTTTCGCCAATCAATTGACACACCCAGTTTGAATGATTGTTTACAGACTGGGCCTGCTCTGCTAAACGATATGGCAGCTATACTACTCAGATTACGATTAAATGAAACTGCTGTTATCAGCAATATTGAGAAAGCGTTTCTCAATGTCTGCCTTGACGAAAGTGATCGGAAATTCACCAAATTCCTGTGGCTATCAGACCCTAACGGCCCTGAAAGCAATTTCAAAGTCTATCAATTCAAAACGGTCCTCTTTGGCGCGGTCTGCTCTCCATTTATTCTGAACACCGTCGTGAAAACTCACTTGGAAAAAATTTTGACGCAACTCCGACTTCCGCTGATTTGAAAGATAATATTTATGTTGATAACGTTGTCACTGGAGTAGAAAACGCGACCGACGCCGTGAAATACTACAATGACGCGAATGAAATCATGACTGCCGGTGGATTTAAACTACGCTCTTGGTCATCCAACTGTGATGAAGTACGCTCGCTCGCCAAACGCGACAAAACACTCAAAATGAACACCAACGTGGGTGTTCTTGGAATGCGCTGGGACTCTGACTCGGATACATTGACTTATATGAAGAAAACGCAACCTCCTTCGCAACCTCCGCGAAGTTGCTCAAATAACGGCAGGCTTATTCGACCCCTATGGATATCTATCGCCAGTTCTCGTATGGACAAAACTGTTCATACAGGAACTTTGGAAAAGAAAACTCGACTGGGATGAACCTCTAGGAGATGACCTAATCAAACAATGGTCACCCAAAGCAACCGACTTACGCGCCGGTTCTTACATTACCTTCAGTCGCTGGTACTTCACTGAAGGTACAAATCTATGCGATGAACATAAACTACACGTGTTCGCTGACGCAAGCACCAAGGCTTTCGGTGCCTCTGTGTACCTACGCTACAAGGGCCAGACTGCATTAATTATGGCAAAGACTCGCTTCGCTCCTACGAAGGAACTTACGCTACCGCAATTAGAATTGATGGCCGCACTTATTGGTTCAAAACTTCTCCGTTTCACCTACGATGCGCTGAAAGATAAAGTGAATATCACACGTCGCTTCCTATGGTCGGACAATCAAACCATTATTCGCTGGATAAGAAGCGGTAAGAAACTACCGCTGTTTATCGCAAATAGAGTAAAGAGAATCAACGAATTTCCAAGCACAGTTAAATACTGCCCTGGGCAAGATAATCCAGCCGACCTGCTAACATGTGGAATTTCTACACGCGACTTGGAGAAGTCTACTCTCTGGTGGGAAGGGCCTGATTGGCTCAAACGTTGTGATTGGCCAGTTTGCCAATTATCTGACAACGATGACACCGCTGTGTTTCTCGCAGACTCGGACAATAGTGATAACGCAAATAACGGACATGCAAACACAGCGGCTCCTCCTGAAGACAACGCCCACTCTACTCAAATCGGAATCCAACACGTGGTTGACACAAATAGATACAGCTCGCTCACTAAACTACTACGCGTATCGGCTATTGTACTACGCTTCATATCGAACTTGAAGAGGCCCAAAGCTCGCAAAACCGGATATCTTACAGCAAGAGAACTTCAACGCGCCAAAAACAAATGGATAAAAGACGTTCAACTCGAAGTATATCGCGCTGACGTATACTCGCTCCTCGGAAAGACTACGAAAACTACGCTCGCTAAACAACTCGCGCTCTTCTTAGATGAAGACAACATTCTTCGCTGTGGTGGCAGGCTACATAATGCGCCGCTCGAATACGCCGAGAAATTCCCTAGTCTGCTTCCAACCTATCATCGGTTTACGGAACTCGTCATCTTGGCCGCGCACAAATGTGTACTACACGCCGGACTACAGACAACAGTTACTCAACTCCGTCAACAATACTGGATCCCCAAAATACGACAAGCTGTGAAGAAATTAATACGCAAATGTGTAAAGTGTTTGAAAGTTACTGGTAAACCGTATCAGCATCCAGTGCAAGCCCCTCTTCAGAAATACCGCGTGAACGAAGCTCCGCTGTTCACCATTACCGGTGTGGACTTTACTGGCACGCTCTACGTCAAATCGCCTCATAACGGTAAGGAAACAAAGGCTTATATTTGTCTTTTCACTTGTGCTGTAACGCGAGCAATTCACCTCGAACTTGTATCGGACTTATCAACTGCTTCATTCTTACGTGCCTTCCACCGTTTCGCTGCTCAACGTTCGCTCCCTTCAAAGATGATCTCCGACAATGCTACTACGTATCTCTCTGCGGCTAAAGAACTTCGCGAACTCTTCGACTCATCCTACGTACAACAATACATGGCTAACAAACGTGTAGAATGGTCCTTTATTCCCAAACGCGCTCCATGGTTTGGTGGTTTTTGGGAACGCATGATCGGACTGACAACGAATATTATCAAGAAAGTATTAGGTCGTGCATTCATAACCTTCGATGAAATGAACACTATAATCACAGAGATAGAAACTACGCTGAACGACCGCCCAATCACCTATCTGTCTTCGAATTCGGATGACGCAATATCGCTCACCCCTTCGCATATGCTCCATGGTCATGTCCTCACAAACGTGCCACGCCCACTTGTTGACGACACTGAAATTTCCGACCTTTCATTCGGAAATGAAGATGACTTGAGAAAACGAGGCACCATGGCCCAGTGGTTAGGGTAACGGATTCACTGTCAGAGGGTGGTGAGTTCGAGACCCGGTTCAAGACCCGGTAGGTCCAGAGTAACGGACTCACTGTCG